>CM029373.1:20724018-20764018 GCA_017165825.1 Hepsetus odoe | reverse complement strand
TTATGAAATAAAAAAAATATTATTTTTTTTTTTCATCACCAGTCCATTTAAGAGCTTCACCGTCAGCACTGCCCGGTGGCGGACAGCAGGTTGCGAAGCGTGGCGAGCTCGCGCGACAGCTGCTCCACGCGCTTCTGCAGCCGGTCGTTCTCGGCGGTGAGCTCGAGCACCTTGTGCTGCGTCTCCATGTTGCGC
Organism: Hepsetus odoe; assembly: GCA_017165825.1. Classification (NCBI taxonomy): domain Eukaryota; kingdom Metazoa; phylum Chordata; class Actinopteri; order Characiformes; family Hepsetidae; genus Hepsetus; species Hepsetus odoe. Next base: position 20,763,823 of record CM029373.1, on the reverse strand, counting down.
AGCTTGGCCTTGTCGCGGCTCTTGCGCACGGCCAGGTTGTTGCGCTCGCGCCGCAGTCGGTATTCGTCGCTGTCCTTGTCCAAACGCTTCTTGCCCTTGCCGGAGGAAGGAGGGGTCGCCGCCGTCGCCGCTTTGCCGCTCTTGGAGGAGCTGCCCTGTGCGTGTGGCGCGGGAGTGCCGGGCGGGCTCGAGCACGAGGACGAGGCGGCGGACACGTCGCCTAGGCTCCCGCCGCCGCCCGCAGCAGCCGTCTGGTAGGCAACCGCACGCAGGTACGCGCCGCCGTCCATGCGCGGCTCGTCGCCGCCCCGCCAGCGGCCAAGGTATTCCGCGCCCAGCACGGCGTCCAACCGTGTCTCGTGCAACTCGGCGTAGTCGAGCCGGTGCGCGGCTCGCTCGTGCTCGCGCTCACGCTCGCGCTCCACCGCCTTGACGTCCTCGACCGTGTAGTCCGGGAAGAGCAGCTCGTGATTGAGCGGCGGCTGGTGGTGCTGCTGCTGCTGCAGGAAAGGAGCGTCCACGTAGATGCTGATGTCGATCGCCTTCTCGTTCTCCGCGATGCCCAGCTTCGTCATGGAGCCGTCGGCCAGGTGTCGGTACGGGTCGTCCAATGTGTTGCCCGGGTGGAAAGCAAAGCAGTCCCGTTCGTAGATGCCGGCCACTTCCATGGAGCTCAGCAGCCCGGAGCCGGAGAAATCGGGGGCCCGGACGAGCCTGCTAAAAAAGTCACTAGCGCAGTAGGGGAGATCACCGGGGACAAACAGAGCGACCGACTATAAACATACACATAAAGATCTCATTGGTTCACCAGAATGCGCTCGCAAGTGCCCGGTGTGTGTCTCAGCTTGTGTCTGTGTCTGCGCGCGTGTGTGTGTGTGGAGGAATGCGCCGCTGACAGTTCCATGTTTCCAACTTGGTCGTTTTATCTACTGCTCGAGGGGGCGGAGCCTCGACTGACATCCGGTAGAGTACACGAAACCGGCCTAAACCTGATGTGTGTGTGTGCGTATGCGTGTGCGTGTGCGTGTGCGCGTGTGCGTGTGCGTGTGCGTGTGCGTGTGCGTGTGCGTGTGCGTGTGTGTGTGTGTGTGTGTGTGTGTGTGTGTGTGTGTAGTGTCCCCTCGTCTTAAGCACACATTAGAAAACTTTCCATGCTCTTATAACCAGCCCCACAAATTCAGTTTTTTTCAAGCCGCTGCTGTCTATGGGACATCATGGGGAAAACAGTAATACAGGTCATGTTCAAAAACAAGCGCTTCCTTGCATTATCCCTCTGAAATCAGTTTTCTGGGGTTTAGGAAATAAGGCCCTTCTATGCTATGATATGATAAATATGAGTGTCCTGTGGCACATACTACCTGAAACCTGTTCTCTCTTTTCACCTGAATCTAACTGAATTAGCCTGTTGGCTGTCTAATTTAGCACGTTTTGACAAGACACAATTAGCTGAAACTTAGCTGAACAAGACTTCTGCCTCACCCGATGTGCAATAATGCCTGAAAACGGCTCCTTCAATCCATTTTCTATTAAAAACTCCTGCACTTGGTTCTGTAGGCTTACACGTCTTCATTTGGAAAGAACGGACCACTTCACATCAGTGAAAACTAGAATATTGAGTGATTTCCTTGATTTACCTGATGGGCTATGAAACCTAAATTAGCCCTTTAAAACACAAAAAGAAAGTTTCAGTTTCTCAGAAACACAAAGTCTTCTAAAGCTGATCCCACTCAACACTTAACGTCCTCCTGAAAATTTCACAATATTGTGGCTGAAAATAAACCGGATTAAGCCTGAACCAGGATTGCCAATGTCAGATCCGCAGCACAGAGGTGTTTTCTTGTTTTCCCTCCTGTAACACACACCCTGTTGCATCCGTTTGGTGCGGTGTTTTTATAGAGAAGCTCATCTTCCTCTCTGCTATAACACATTGGGCGTTAAAGAGTTATTTATTAGGTTATTAGTTGAATTTACTTGTGTGAGAGAAGAACATTCACAGGACTGAGGATTGCAGGTGCAGACTCTGAAACTGGTAAATGCCTTCAAAATGTGAGCAAGCATAGATCGTGACTTCCATGTTGCACAAAGTCACAGGAGCCTCAAGCTCATTTGCCAAGTTAAACAGTGTACAGAGGTGTGTAGACTTCTAAATCCATTCTTACAATATACTGATACTGCAACTGAACAATGACTAGACTTAAAGTACTTTTAAAAGGCCTTTGACTATAAAGTATCAGATCAACTGGCTATCAGCTCAGGATCTGGTTTATTGGAATTATTAGGTTCTCTCGTTGGGCCCCTTTTGGTTTTTAAGTGAGAGATGTTAGCAGAGAGCAGTTCAGATGTTGTCAGTGATTAGGATATTAATTACTTAAAAGTCTAAAAGGTCACCAAGCTAAAGAAAGATCAGTTTCACGGGTACAGAAGTTACATTACTGTCATTAAAACATTTACTTTAATCACAGTTTTCAATTATTTTCCATGTAAAAAAAAAAATACAAATCCTGAGTACATGTAACTGAGTAAATGCGTCTAGTTATTATGCATAATAGTAAGACGCATTCCCTATAGTGCAAGGGAGCCCACTTTGTGTAACATAGGGGTACAAAGCTGTTTTTCTGCTGCAATACACCCACTAAAACCAGTTATGAACTGCAGAGTTGAACTGAGTTTGCTCTCAGCAGAAAAAGCATCACAGGGCCAAACTTTAGGCCTTGAGCGCCAGAGTTGGACACCTCTGCCCTAGTTTACTCACAGAAACAAGGTTTCTATTTCACCATATTTCTGCACAGATATATATCTATTTTTAATGAGACTGGGTAGTGAATGTACATAAGCAGAGGCTGATATGAAATACTGACATGAGGGTTGACTGCTGCTTCTGAGAAAACAGCAGAGGCTGTCAACCCCAGTTGAGTGTTACTTGCCATGCAGTTACTGTACTGCCATCTAGTGGAAACGTTTTGTCTCTGCACCAGAAGTTGGACAGCCACGTTATGAAATCTCTAAAATCCTCTCTGCATGACATCTTATAAGATACTAATTATTCATAATTGATATTAACCTGTTTTTATTTCTTATTATATGTCTATAAAAAGTGCTGTATATTTAATAGATCTCATTAAACATTTTGTGAGTGCCTTTACTTAATGATAAACATGGACACATGACCATAGTGCATGAAATATTTATTGATTGTGTTCAGTTTAAAGAAATGGTTCGTGGAAAATTTCGACTTCCCCAGGCATGTACGGTGGTCCGGAGAATTAAAATAAAACAAGGGATATATAAAGCAATAAAATGTGGGATATAGACTTTATGAGCTTTTATACCAGTGATTCTATTTCTAAATTGTTGTCATTGTAAAAATGACTACCATTTATATATAATTAATATCTCTGTGTGTAATAATATATTCAAGAACGACAATGGCTCACATGATCACCATGTATTTATTTGTTTAAATAAATAAATATATAAGGTGGTGGTCATGGTGATCATGTGAGCCTTTGTCATTCTTTTAAAGCACAGCTCGCTTGAAGTGCAGAAGGACACGCCCAGGATCTGCTAAAGCTATTTCTGATTGGTTGCAGACGGGTGGGGTCAGGACGCACGTCCGTTTGTGGAGAAATCTCATTGGATATTGGTCCCATTATGATAACTTGGTTTCGTTAATGATTGGCCGAACACTAAACAGGGCCATACCCAAGAGGCACGGTGTGCTGGGTGTGGGCGTGGCCTTAAGTGTGTTTGACCGGGGAGAGGGCTGAACCCGGAGTGAACATGGCGAGCATCCCGAACCAGAACGGTGCCGGGAAGGACTTTCAGCAGAGCGAGCCCAGTGGCGCGGGTCGTGCTTCGGCCAGATGGGGCCCACAACACGCCGGGGCTCAGGAGCTCGCCAAGTTATATTCCCCGGGTAAGAGCGCCTGAGCTTGTGTTCCGGGAGCCGCCCAGCGCCGCTTAGCTTCCCCGCTAGCCGGTCGTGATCGTGGTGCTAGCGGCGGAGGAGCAGCCGCTGAAACGCTTAGAGCAAACAAAACGCGGATCACGAGTTTGGAGATGAGAAACAAGGCGCTTAGCGAAACTTTTTGCTCTCCGTTCTCAGGCGGTGGGTGTGGGGAGAAGTCAGTGACAGAATCTGGACCGTGCCTCGGATGTTCCTGCTTAAAGCCTTCCAGTGTTTGTAGTGAGGTTAAACCTGAGGTGTCAACCAGCTAATATTGTGAGAAAGCAGAATAAAATGTGGCTTTGAAGGAAAACTGCACCTCACTTTATCCCAGTGTATTAATACAATCGGAATAAATGTCACGCCCTGGGCGGGTCTGGATGTTTCCACATTCAGCCTCTTCCATTTATTTGGTGTAAATTTCTACACTTGCTGAAAGTAGATCTAAAGGGTACTCCACACTGTTTAGTGTGCTAGTGTGCAGTTTGGGATGCAGCCTGTCCTTCATAGGGTAGCTTCCTATACAGTGATTGGCTGTAAAACAGCAGTTAAGGGTGATATTAAGGCAGTTGTTGGGTCTAAACATTAGTCCTGTTGGTGTGACCTCAGTTGTTCAACAGTCCACGTTGATGGACAAGTTTTCAATCCAAAGAACTCGAAACCACAGGATGCCCTCGTTGTCCTCATATCAGCAGTCTGTTTTAAGATCAGTAAAAGTCTACCTTTAACTAAAATCACAAACAGCACAAGTTGATGTTTGTGAGGAGGTGGAGCTCTTCAACACGGTATTTATGGAGGTATTTAGCTCTGGGCCCAATTTAAAGTCATAGGATAGAAAGTTGCCAGAAGGCTGGACAATATGGACCATACTAGACTGTACAACTGTGTGTTCTATTGACTTCACAAACCAATGAATGACAATTTAATCTCCCTTGTCAGGCTTACTGTATCTTTTTTTTTTTTTTTTTTTTTTTTTGAGGCTATGGAGCTCTAGAAGGACCTTAACCCTAAAGTCATGGAGGTATTGAACTCATGTCCCAACTTTAAGTTGCAAAATAGAACAGGTGGCAGAAGGCTGGACATCATGGACCATGCAGAGTGTGTGTGGCCACCACTGGGGGGTGGCGGTGGTCTAGTGGTAGGGTGCTTGCCTATGGACCTATGGCTCAAGAGATTCCAGGTTCGAATCCCACCTCTAGCACTACTATCACTGGGTCCCTGAACAAGACCCTTAACCCTGAATTGCTTCAGGGGGACTGTCCCTGTAATGGACATGATAAAATGGACATGGAAGTCACTCTGGATAAGAGCGTCTGCTAAATGCCGTAAATGTAAACGTGTGGTGTGATTACTTCACTAACCAATGAACACCCAAATTAATTACTAGATTGTTGTTATTGTACAGTTACTGTTGTTGTACCTAATTTATAGGTTTGCTTTGCAGTCCTTTACAGGACCTGCATGTCACTAAAAACATTGTATAGTGTCTGTTGGATAAAAGCTTGCTTTATCAGAGCTGGCATTATCATTGTTGTCCTTGTTGCTCCATCTCCCATTTCCGTCCAATGCATAGCCACAGTGAAAGAAAAGCTGAAAAAGGTACATTTGTTCTTGCAGCATATGCCTTTCCAAGCCTGCCTCAGGTGAAATAAGTTCCTGTTTTCTGCAGTCAGCGATCACAAAGGAAGTGATTCTAATACTCTTTTTGCATCAATGCAGTGTGTCATGCAATAAATAGATGTGCTTGTCCTAGCTATGGATGGAAATAATCATATGCAGTAAATGGGCTGAATTGCAGCACATGAGTACAGCAAGCAGTTTGTTTGTGAACATGGTAAGCATGGAAAGTAATGTTAATTAATGGAAATGGAAAAGCCCACAGTGTGTTTATGTTGCTGGAGCATGGAGCTTAGCCATAGTTACTTAAAATAGGCAATGTGTGCTGTGTTTGTGTCCATGAATTACTTGTTACACTGGTATTGTTGAGTATCCCAGGACACTCGGTGAAGAACTCGACTCCACACGTTTACAAGAGTGCACACAACTTGGTGTCTATTTTGTCACGTTGCAAATAAGAGAATGAGAAAGACATGACAAACGTGAGGAGTGTCATGTAGTTCTGACGTGGAAGTGCAACTTTTTTTTGCATATCATCTTCCTTCCTCATTCTTAATCTGTTATCTTCTTGCCTAAAGAGACTTTTTAGTGTGATAAAGAATAGGAATGCACGGTAATATCTGAATCGTGTTGGTATCTGCAGACATTTGCCTGGAAAATTAATTTTGGTATCAGTCGTATGTTGAGATTTGCTTTTAAACCAATATTTAATAATGTATGTATCGTGTTCTAGAATAGCAGATTACAAAAACTTTATTCATTCTTCTCATTTCATAATTTTTAGCATATATAAATAATAATAACTTGTATACAATTTTAGTTTTATGACACTGGTTGATGTAGTCTGAACTGTTCCTGTTTTTAATGTTTTTTTGAATAGGTATTGGAAGATATGAACAAGAAAATATTTTGACATTGGCATCAGCCTATAAATCCCATATCGGTGCATCCATATTAAAGAGTTGATAGTTTTTTTTTTGTTTTTTTTTTTTAAACAATTTATAATACATTTCCATACTTTTTCTTTTGCCTAAATATAGTCAATGAGGTAATGTATGGCCAGTTTGGTTCTTAGGTTTTGCACTGGATTTAAAAGGATGATGTAGCCAACAAGTAATGAAATATTATAGTGATTAGCATTGTGCAACACGGTTGCCTCAAAGCCTATTTACTAGTTTCAAGTAGGGACAAGACATCTTAAGTCCAATACAGAGGCTATGACCAATTATTGGCCCATCAAACACACACAGACACACACCCATGTACAGCTATGCTTACATGCATACAGGGTGTATTTGTATGTAAACTTGTTAGTGGGATTTGCTGATGCAAATGAGGGAATTTTAAGCTTGTTTGTGTGTATTTCATTCTCTTTCTGTCTATAATGCAAACACAACAGATAATTTAATCATCTGATATTTGATAGATTCCCATTCTGATACAATATTAATACAGATCTCTCACACTCTCTCTCCAGGTAAAAGGTGCCAGGAATGGATCAGTGTTCTTCTCTGTTTTACGCTCATGGCCTTTAATTTCTTTAACCTCCTTGCCCACTTCCACCTGGGCCATGTCTGGTACATCCTTATTGGAATTGGTTAGTAGCACACTCCCTCTTTTACTTACACACACACACACACAGGTTCACACAAAAGACATACCTGCTACCCACTATACTGTGTGCACAATTATTAAGTGAGTATTTTGAGGCTTAATTTTAATATGAAACAAATACAGTGCTATAAGTCAATTCAAAATGTTAACCCTGAAACCTGAATGTTTTATAAAGGAAATCTGAGAATAAACATTCACAGGGAAATACATATGCATGTCTGTCAGTTTCTTGATCTGTTAACATTCAACCACAGCCTCCAAGACACTGTTCAGAGAGCTGGACTGTTTCCCTTCCCTGTAAATCTCCCATTTAAGAAGGTCCACAAGTTCTGAATAGGGCTTAGGTCTGGTGAGGATTGGGGTCATGTTATTATTCTTTCATCTTTAATGTCTTTACTGGCCACACATTGGAGACCTTCCATGCATGTGTTGGAGCATTGTCCTTCAGAAAAATCATGGTCTTCTTGAAAGATGCAGACTTTTGTCCTGAAACAGAAGACTTTCCTGAAACACCTTGTACCTCTGGGAACTCCAGGTAGGTTGCAGGTCTGGAATATGATAGCACTGGAGGATCATGGGTTCCTGGTAGCTTCACATTTGATTCTTCTCAAATCTTTAGCAGTTGAATTGCTTCTTTTATTTTCTTAACAAGTTTCTTGTGACCCCGTTGACCACTTGCAACAAACCATTTGATGGTTCTTTGATCACTTGATAATAATAATTATGCACACCTTGATATATGATGTTGATCTCCTTAGGCCACACACTCCCTCATTACAAAAATACACATTATCTGATCTGCTTAAATCCAAATAGCATTCAAGTTTATACAGCTTGGGGTTGGAATTTATGTCTAAAAATGATGATGATCTTGTCAAAATAGTCACTTGCTTAATAATTGTGCACACAATGTATGTGCTGTATTGATGACCAGCTATGACTCAGCATGTGTGTGTTAATATAAACAAGCAGTGTGAAACTTGAGTTTATATTTAGAATTTTCACTCAGAGTGTCAGCTGTCATCATGCTATGACAGATTTGTGTTTTTTTAAATGTTTTTTTCCTCTCTCTCACATCAATCTGCATTCATGATGCTTTCTAACATTTCTAGCAAAAACTACAATAATTATAATTTTAATCATTATTTTTCTCTCTCTCTCTCTCTCTCTCTCTCTCTCTCTCTCTCTCTCTCTCTCTCTCTCTCATATAATAATACCTGGCTATATCTGAAGCATTAATGTACCTGTAGACCTGTAGATGAAGCTGTCACAGGTTCGAATCACACCTCTAGCACTACCACCATTGGGATCCTGAGCAAGACCCTTAACCCTGAGTTGCTCCAGGGGGACTGTCCCTATAATTAGGAAAGAGAGTTGCTCTGAATAAGAGTACTGTAAAAGAGTAATCATGTACATACACTCTTTAACAGTAAATAGTACATTTTTTCTTCATTTTCATAGCCATTTTCATGAAATGTGTAGATGCAATATTGAGTTATAGCTGGTCTGAGATTCCACACTTCCAGTTAAGCACACAACTTGTGGAGAATATTCATACTGCAGAACATTGGAAACATGGTATTCATAAGTCATTTTAGCCATCAGATTTCAAGATAATCATGATGAATGGAAATCAGAAGTAACTGCTTATAATTAATCACCACAGCCCTTCATTTAAATTTATATGCATTTTGTAGTTGTGCATACTGTACAGTGGAACTATGGTTACTTTAAATCCTATATATAGCTGCTCTAAATGTAGCCTGCAGTCCACTTTAAACAAATATTAGACCAGCCTATTGTGGAATAAAAGGTAAAAGATCTGACTTCTTCATTGTGCATATACTCTTGATCCATGGGATGTTCATTGATGTTTATATTTAATTTGTGTGTGTGTGCACAGTGGCTGGAATCTTAACTGCAGACTTTGCATCTGGACTGGTCCATTGGGGTGCTGACACATGGGGGTCTGTGGATCTGCCCATCTTTGGAAAGGTGTGGGGTGCACTGATGTAACTTGCCTAGTAGAGTCGGCTGTGAACTGAACTGAGCCTTTAAAAAGCTGTAATATTTTAAGATAAATGTTTCCTACTAAACTTCTCTACATCTTAATTATCTCTACAAAACATAGCAGGTCTGCTCACTCTGTATTTCCTTTTCTCCATAAGGCATTCATTCGGCCATTTAGGGAACATCACATTGATCCCACGGCTATCACACGGCATGATTTCATTGAGACCAACGGTGATAACTGTATGCTGACTATTGTCCCTCTGGCCAACATGGCCTTCAACTTTCACACTCTAACCCCAGGTAAGACTGTGGGTTTTCACAAAACAACATATAAACAACCAAAGAGTTTCATCAACTCAAATCATCATAAAATATTTGTTCTCCAACTTGACCACATTATATTACATTTATGGCTTATATCTGAGGCTTGAACCCTCAACCTCTTGGTCTGCAGCAGAGTTACCTACACCTAGGCTACCAACATTCCACATGTGGAATCAGCTGTAAAAATAAGCATCCACAATTTTGCCCAAATTTCACTAGTGGTTTGGTGAAAAAACAAGTGAGCAGTAATTCAAATAAAATTCCAAGATGCATTGGTTAAACATGTCTATACCAGTAACTATAACTTCAAAATGTTTTAAATTCTGTTACCTTAGAAAAATATGCCACAGGAGGCATAAGTTCCACTCAATGGAACCTCTGACATTTTGATCTTTCTCTCTCATTCTTTTCAGTGGACATCTATCATATATACCCCTGGTACTGCTATGTGTATGCCCTGGCAATCTTTGTAACACTGACTAATCAGATCCATAAGTGGTCTCATACATATTTTGGGCTGCCACGCTGGGTCACATTCCTCCAGGATTGCCACATTATCCTGCCTCGCAAGCACCACCGAGTTCACCATGTATCACCTCATGAGACCTACTTCTGCATTACCACAGGTACACAACACACACATGCACACGTTTGCTTTTCATAACCACATGTGTCCTCACAGTTTCTGTTCTGCAAGCTAATGAGTCTAATGCTGTTTATACACTGGGGAGGCAGAAGGTTGTCAGCAAACCAGATTTTTATAGCTTTAATGGTACATCGTTCAGTGGAGCATGTCATGAAATCCTAACATTTCCATCCGTTTTACTTGCTTTTTCTTTATTCCACAGCAGTGGAATATATCAGATTTTATTTTAATTGGGAGCCAAGTCTGGGAGAAACTAGCATTACAAAAAAAAAATAAAAAATGAGGAGTCAGATTATCTTCCTACTTTCACATGCTGTCACCATGGGTTTCATCATGGCTACAAACTATTGTCCGTAATTGTATATGTGATTATTATTTTTTACATCACCCTTTACTGTATGCACTGATCACGGTAATCATCTGGATGTTGTATGGATGTTGTAAGTGAAACTAAATATATTCAAATATGAATCGTGAAGGCAGACAGGGTAAAAAAAAATTATAATGTGAACTTGGCCATACTGAACATCATGTGATGCATGTTTGTATGTGTTTGCGCAGGCTGGTTGAATTACCCATTGGAGAAGATTGGTTTCTGGAGGAATTTGGAAGACATCATCCAGGGCTTGACAGGAGAGAAGCCTAGATCAGATGATCTGAAATGGGCTCAGAAAACACAGTAATATCTCGCTGGTGCCAGACCCCTCTCCTACCTCACACCTTTTCACAGGGGACCAACCTCCATCTTTTCTTCATCCAGCTCCCTAAACAGTGGGGATTTTAAGAACTCACCACCATCAGCGGAGCCTAAATGGAAAAACGCTGAAAAACAAAGAAGCTCCAAGATCACAGATAAATGAAAGAAAGGAAGGAAATCTAAACAAAGTTTGAAAGCAATACGGCTTTACACTCCCTATCCAGCTACATCGTTTTGCTCTCAAGCCTGTTTTATATTCACTCGTATTCACCCTTGTCCTGCACAGAGAAGCCATTTTAGGGGTATTAAATGTTCCCTGCCCCCAAAGAAAATCCCTATCAAGAAACTTGACCGTAAAAAAAAAAAAAAAGGAATATAACTCTCTGAAAATGCAAAAAATTTAAAAATCCTAATTGAAATACTTGAACAAAAGTGAGCTCCAGTTCAAATGGATGCCTTTTTTTTTTCTTTTTTCTTTTTCTTTTTCTAAACAGCTCACACATCTCTGGAGCCTGGCTGGTCTCATTGCTATTGAGCTCTATTAGTGGGTAAACTTTGGGGCTGAGCCTGCCACACAAACAAGTGAAGGGGAGTAATCTGCCTCTTTTTATTTCTCCCTTAAGCACTGTAGTTCTCTTTTGCAAGGACATCATGGTCTGTTGTGACAGAGGGCTGGAACTTAGTGTCTTCACCTGTCATGGGTGAACAGACATAGCTGTCGCATATGCAGTCTTTTCCTAGGTCAGCCTTACTTATGCAGTACATGCAGAAAAGACATTAATTGCTAAAACACACACACTCACTCACTCACTCCATAATGTACACTTTCAACAAATTAATGCTTTACACTCCATGTATGCTCCATAAGAGGCCTTTTGGCCTATGCCTTCTAGACATACTCTTCTGTTACATGTTTTGCCTCAGAGTTACACAAACACACACTAAGCAAGCATCAATCAATGGAAGCACTTTTTTGCACAAACACTTTCTTCCATTACTAACATTCTGGCTGTTCTACCTATTTTATAAGTGCTGTAAATAGAAGAACAATCGAAACAAGATCCCGTGAAACTGGCTTCTTGGCCATCTTTCACGTAATTGCAGAACTAACAATGGCCAGAGAAAACTGAAAAGATTGCGATACCCAATTTATAGCATAGGTTTAAAATCAGTAGCAAAGACTATTGCAGGCTTGGATATAAAGATTTTCTTGAATGGTAGTTAAACATAGCTAAGCATGGCTGGTCAGTTGACTTTTCAGACATAAAGCATTACTAATACCTTCTTTAATTCATTTTGAGCATGTTTAGCTACAAACTGATTATAACCACGTTTAAGGTTTTCAGTAACAATCATAAAACAACTACTACTAATAATTTCACATTACGTTGTAATAGTCTTTATGAATGTGAATCGGTAATCAATCAAGAAAAATATACACTTATTACTCCACTGATTTGTTTAGATTATTTACACTTTGTGCATTTACTTAAAAGCCACAGTATGTTTACCTATTAGATTAAGAAGTCATTTGTATGATCTCTGCACAATGAATCTCTCCATTAGGGAGCAGTACTCGCCATGAGGAGACTACATGGCTTTGCTTGAATGAGAAGTTTTAACTTACAGATAGATCTAGTATTTTTTCTAGAGTTTTGTGTATATAGATAAGCTAGTGCTGGTCAAGCCGAAAAATCCTCCTTAACAGAATCCTCACTATGATCATTACTTGAAAGAGGATGGAAGATCTACAGCAAGTAATTTGTGTATAGAAAGATATCTAGCTCTATTGCATATAAGGTTTTATATTTAAATTTATAGGACTGATTGCTTTTTTACATCTTGTTGTGAAATGTGCCATTGCTCCTCCCTGCCAGTTGTAGATCCTGTAGTTTAACAGAATGTTCTTTGTTGAAATAGCCTTACCAAGTTGTGTCCTATTGCAAATCCTGTCTTTTACCAATATAAATGTTTCTGAACTTTACCCCTTTAAGGTCAAACTGTAAAATGTGTATGGTCAAATAGAAGTTGACCCAAAAAAAAGAAATTATGGGTAATTTCATAACAGGATGTTTGATGGAAGGGAAATGTCATGCCATAAGCTTTTAAAGCACTGCTCTGTGTCGTGGGAAATAAGGAAATGTTGCGGTTCTTTTCATTTATGGGTCATTATAGAAAAGTATTACGATTAATAGGTCAATGCTTTAAAGGTCAATCTTGGCTCCAAAGTTGTCAAATTACATGGAGCTGAAGAATAATTGCCAATGCTTTCTAAGGTTAACATTACCAAATTCTATGTGAAATGATGTCTGCATTGAATCCTCAGGCATTTTTTTTCTTTTTACATTTGGAATTGTGATGTCAGGTCTTTTTTATTAGGTGTTTGACTGTAAATTATGGTGAAGAAAGTGTGGCCTTTTCATAACTTGATGCTGATTTGAGATGGTTTAAACTGCTTTTCTTGTTGTGGTGTTTTTATGTAGGTGCTCATGTAAACCAAGGAGAGCAGAAGGATGTGGAAATAGTTTTATCTTGTAAGATAAAAAGAAATATTGTACCTATGGAAGTGATAATTGTAATCTGTGGTAATCACTTTTTACAGGATGCCAGGGCTTCATTTTAAAAGGTCATACTTTAGAGTTTGCATAAGACTTCACACCTCTCTGAGACATTGTTCCCCTCTTGTTTTGTTCTTCATGCTTAAAGAAAGGTCAAAAGCTCCATTCTTTTTTTATTTTATTTATTTTATTTTTTTTTGGTTTTTGTTTCAAGTTGATTACTGACATCCATTAAAGTCCTAGGCTTTAGGCCATCACCGGTGATCCAGCCATATTTTATGGTCAATCTATGCCCCATAAACTCTGTGTTTTAAAATACTGGAAAAACAAACCTTACTGGATGCAGTTTTTCTCATTTCCTCTAATGGATGGGATGGTTGTTCAGTTGTGTTCATGGTGCATAAATAACTTGTGACCATGCTTGCAGCAGTCTTGTACTACACAGCATAAAGCTCTTAGGTGGAATTTTTTAACTTTTAGGAGGCGTAGGGCTACACCTTTTGGGGGTAACTGTTATCATGATGTGTACTTTTATCATTGAATGTGGCTTTAGGTGTGTTGGGTGATTGAAGTGAACTTGTGCTTTTTTAACTGAAACACTCTGTAATGGGAAAGTTTAAAATGTTGTCCTCTGTTGGGATTCATTTTCCAAATGCAATTTGTCATCTTCTGAAATAATTGTGGGGAACCGTGGCAGTCCAGTCGATTGTACGTGGCCTGTCTAAAGCTGTGTTGACACACTTGCATTGCAGGGAGCAGCAGTTACTGCAGGCGCCGAACATCTTCAGCATTATTTGAAATCGCCTCACACCTCAAAGTCTCAGATCAAGCAAACATACATTAACTTTCGTTCTGAGTTTCTCATGTGGGTGTGGGGGTGGAAATTTTTGGTGGTGATCTACTTAAATATCAAAAAACGATACCTTGATGCCTTTCTGTTGTCTCCCATTAGGAAGACTTTAATGTTACCATGTATATATATTATATTTATAATGAAAGTAATAAACAAATGTCATGGTCTAATGTGGTCTAATATGCTGTTTGGGGATAGGAGGGGGGGGGTTGAAAAACATTCACATAATTCAAATTAAATTATATATAAATACATTATTTTGTGCCTGAAATGAATATTACAATATATATATATATATATATATATATATATATATATATATAACTGAGTGTAGGGTGTGCGCGCACGTTCACTGGTGACAGATTGTATCAGTTTAAGAACCGATTCTTTCGAACGGCCAATTACAATGAATCAAACGCCTGATTCAATGAATCGATTCATTTTTGTTAAACAAAAAAATAACTTCTCGCCTCCATGCGAACTTGAATTCAGTTCGGTAACTCTTTCAGTAGCCGAGTCAGATCACTGCTTGAGCTTACTTATGGATTTGTTCACCTTTGTCCAAGCACAGTGCTAGAATACAGAGTACACACCAGAACGATCAATAAAATCATAGAAATCAAGTGTTCACATCTCAACATGTTTTGTCTATTCCACGATAGTTTCATTAACTAGAATTTAACAACGGGTTCAGCCTGAATCCGTGACAAACACGCTCCACAAAAGTTCAGACTCGTGAGTCGGCTCGATTGTTTTGGAAGAACCGAGTCAAAAGGACGAGTCGAACGTCGCTAATTCACTGTTTACTCACAAGATGGCGGTCGCCGCCGGATCAGGTAAGTCATTTCCCTCGATTTAAAGCTTTGTTTTAAAAGCATTTTCGGCGTTTTCAGGCAGAAAATGGGCAGAACTTGAAGGTTACATCTACCTAGCAGTCTGTTCAAGTTTAAACCCGTGAGTTGAGGGCAGTTTATCGGACCAACACACGGCTGTGCTGCCGCAGCAGAATGAACATAGTGAGAATCTTGAACTGACACCTTCCACAAACACACTGATAGATTTTACTGCTTAGTGACCGACTACAGGCCATTAACTGCTGGACAGCTGTCTGTTTGGGCGGCTGTGTGATGTTTAACTTGATAAAAACGGGCTGTGTTGTATGCATTGAGCTACCAGCTGCTTTGTCACCTAGACGTTGGTGTTGAGAGACTAAAGCCCAGCCCGGCTGCTCTCACACAGTACTGTTGTTCAGTCTATTCGATGTTTTTTTGAGATATAAAACCCTGTCCTCTCATGTGATACACTCATTAATGCTAGCTAATCATAGGCAACAGGCAGCCAAACTGTACCAACACAGCGTTTGCAGTTTAAACGGGCTAATCGACGATAAAAACAAAGCCTTGTATGTTCTGGACTCCAAACCGATGGCTGTTGTGCTGTAAATCCACCCTGAACGGTATAGCACGTGTTCTTCAGTCTGATCAATGTCATGAGCTTGGGTCACGAATGAAAGAAGGCAGAGGATCACATATTCACTGCAAAGACGTTAGTCGACAGCCTCACCTGAAGCCCTCAGATCCCAGCTCTTCCAGATGTTTCTCTCCTAATTGAAGCAGTTCATCTTCTGATAGGATGGGATCTGATATTCCACCCTGCTTTCTCTACCAAAATAGCATGACTCAGCGGTTTCTAGCAGGCCACTGCCTTTTTACAGTGGTAGTCTGCATTTTTTTTTAATGTCCTGCCTCACAATGATCTGGGCTGTGGTTGGACGCCCCAATAATGTCAATAATGCAGCCTGCTTATTAGACATTTTAGCACCGGACTTAACCTACATGAAGAAAATGCAAATTCATTTGTGGTGCAGAAATTCATGCAGTCAGTTTGCACTAACCTTGCACTGAGCTAAGGATGCTGCATGAGACTAAATTTGTATTGTGGTCCCGAACCAGGCTTATTGTTTAGGGGACCTTAGAGTTCCAGATGAAGTACAGATGCATATGCACCCTCATTGTGCAACTTTGAGTGGGATGTGCACGGTTTACTGAACTGAGTGACAGAAAAACTGTATGTTTGACAGGTGTGTGTGTATGCGAACACTAGGCCTGGATGACGATGCACAAGTGCAGATTTGCAGATACATGATTGAATTCTATCTGTCTCCAACATATGTGACCTGTTTTGGTGTGATGCATTCACACTTAATACTTCCTGAACAGCTGTCCTTGGGAGAAATAATGAAGGTCCTATGAGGAACTGTAGCTTTTTGTGGTTTCAGCCATAACCTGGGCCTGCAATCATGAATCATCTCAGAACAGGAGTGCTGATTTAGGATCACTCATTTATCTATTATTATCTTACTCATAGGAAAGAGCCGAATGGATGTTGGTTGGATTTATCCATGTATAGAATGTACAGGATTGAAGTACATAGTTTCTGATTAGATTTTAAGGCATGTGAGTGTTCTTTGTGTGTCATAATAGTCTTTACAGTCAAACTCAGTGCTGAGGTTGTGTGTATGGATTTTGTCATGCCCAGGCGTGAAGGTGCCGAGGAACTTCCGTCTGCTGGAGGAGCTGGAAGAAGGCCAGAAAGGTGTTGGTGATGGAACAGTGAGCTGGGGGCTGGAGGATGATGAAGACATGACCCTCACACGCTGGAGAGGCATGATCATTGGGCCTCCAAGGGTAATACACACACTTGATTGTGAATAAGTTAAACTTGTAGTGATCAGCAATAATATTAGACCCTCTGCCTTATGATATTGTGCTGACAAAACAGCTCAGACATGTCATGGCATGCATTCCACAAGACCCCCCCCAACCCCCAACCATTAAAGCAGATACTATAAGACTGTAGTTTGTGCAGTGGGCCTACATGGATTGGATGGATAGTTTGTTCAGCTTGTCCCACAGGTGGATAATCAGACAACTTGAAATCTTTAACATGTTTTTTTTTTACGACTGTGGCAATATTAAGGTAGATGATATATGACAAAGCAACATCCACGTGAATGCAAGTACCCAAAGATTTCCAGCAGAAGCCTAGTTCATCAAACTGCCTCCACTGACTTTCCTTTTTGCCATAGTGCACCATGGAGTCATGTCTTCTCCAGGGACACACCTGTCCATCTATATGCTATGAAAGAAGCCAAGATTACTCTGATCCTAGCCATCATAATTTGGACCTTGTCATTTACATTTACATTTGCTTTTCCTGCTTCCAACATATGAATTTAAAGAGCTGACTACATAATAAACCTCTTGATGGAAGCCATTTAAAGAAAGAAGTTATTCATTTGACATGTTAGTAGTTTTAATGTCTTGATTGACTGGAGTATATTCACAGGTTATTTAATAAGTTACACCAGATCATTCTCAACACTGTTGTCCTGCAGTCAGTAATTGTACAAACGTATATACAAGTCAAATATAAATTCTCCATAGGGAACAAACTTAAGCATTAATTTATGAAACAAATGCATATCACGGTATATGACTGTATGCAGGCATAATGCATCAATTGTACACATGCATAGTTATTGTGAATGACACACATACACACACACACACACACACACACACACAGGAGAGGTGTCATAGTTAGCATACTGTGACACACAGGATGTGTATTAAGGCCATAACACAAAAACACTTGCTGAAGGTGCGTCATAATTGGCTCACTATAGGTACAAAATTGAGGAGTGTCCAGTTATATCGGAAAAGGGCAAATATGGTTGTTGACTTTCATTTTAAATACATGTGCTTCACCATGTTCCATCAAAGGGCTGCAGTCTTCATACAGTTTCATCATTGCTTGGTTGATATGAAACCTGAGGCCCCAGTGTCCCATTATGGATGAGATGTGACCCTATTGGGAAAGACATATTACACTAAATCATTAAATTTTCTCTTCTATGTCCACATTACATTCAGGTCTTGACTTTTTTGGCTTGTCCCATTTACTTCAAAGTGATCCGTTTTTTAAAATCATGAATTGTCTCTTCTAGTTATTCCAGGTCATGTTTTTCTCAAATCTGTGACACATGAGCCTCATTAGACAGGCTTCTAAAAAGAACGCTTTCTTTCTTGCTTTCTCAAGAATGAGTCACATCCTTTATGTCAGTCACATACTTCCGGTATAGCAAGACTAGTGCTGTTAAAATTCATGTCATTGTACAACTGACGCCTATAACTAGGATTCGGTAAAGGATACTGTGTTGTTTTAGGAGCATTTCATAAAATGGAAATGTTAGCTTATTTTTGACATCTCTAGTTTTCTGATGATTTGCCTGCATAACTTTGGCTGTCAAAACTGCTCCATAACTGCTTGTGAAAACTGCTCTAAGAGTTCAGAGACTCAAGTTTTTGAACATAAAAGGTGTTCTAGCATTCGAAGGAAAGATAAAATAATAAGTGACTTGTTTTTAAAAGGAAGATCAGGTGGAATAAAAATGAAAAGTGCAACAACATAGCTTATATTGTCTGTCTAATTGGAGTTCTGTGTTTATAGGTTAACAGATAAAGCTTATTTTATGCTCTGATTGATGTATTTATGATGTACCTCTGCCTTCTCCATCTGCTAGACCATCTACGAGAACAGGATGTACAGTCTGCGAGTTGAATGTGGTCCCAAATATCCAGAAACACCTCCATTTGTACGTTTTGTGACAAAGATAAACTTGAATGGAGTACACAACTCCAATGGTGTGGTAAGTTTAGAGCTTTTGAGTTCTTAAATAAATAACATTTTTGAGGGTGACTGGAAAGTGCGTTATGTTGAGGTAGGCCTGGGCATTTATAAAAAGTGTTGTGTACGGCAGTAGACACTTTAAGGATAACAAAAAGCAAATCAAAATTGGTCATTTCTGTTCTTTCAGACAATCTGGTCACAGTATTGGACAGTAAGCTTCACATGACATTTAATTCTGTTTCTTATTATTTAGTTAGTTAGACATTTAAGATGGCAGTGTACTACAACCAAAGGCTTAACTGAGCTGCCTGTTTTTTTAAAGTTTTTTAAGTGACAACCCTTGTCATTGCGAGGTCACGGCACAGCACACATGAACCACAACGAAATTGGACCTCTGCATTTAACCCATGCACACTCAAACCCGTGCAGCAGTGGGTGGCTATTGAAAGCTCCCAGGGAGCAGTGATGGGGACGGTACCTCAGGGAAGGGGTTTGAACCCCCGGGAAGGGGGTTCCCGTTACCTATTGGGAAGGGGTTTGAACCCCCGATCCTCCGATCATGCGGCTAACGCCCTAACCGCTAGGCCACCGCTGCCCCTATTTATTGGGTTTTATTGAGTTTGAATGCATCTAAAAAAAAAAAATACCTTCTTCCTCTTGTTCTTCTTTTTGTTATTGTTCTTCTTAGTAGTAGTAGTACTAAAAAAATAAAAATAACACAATGTCCTGTGTTAAAGGCACATTTAAAATTTTTTTTACCCAATATGTTAAACTCAGCAAATAAATACTAATTGTGTGATACATTAAGCCATATTTAGGTTTTCTGTAAATTACGAATAATTACATTTATTTAATCAAAACAATATGTAATGAGACTGTAGTTACAGAGGTATAATTTTATTATTACTATAGACAGATGTCTTTTAGGTCCAATGCAAAACTAAGGAAGCAAACTAAAGACAACAAACATGTCTAGGCTACATTTAAAGTAAAGAGGCAACTGGAAACTAGAAGTGTTTTGTTTCCAAACTAGCTTTCAGATTTGAATGAATTAGTATGGTTTTGCTGGGTGCATGTATACACAAGGTGTATGTGAAGAGACTAAACTGTACCTTCAAGGTGAACATTTGGGAAAGAGTTTGAATGAAGTATAAAAAGCATGCATTATATTTGTGGGATGTGTGTTCAGGTGGATATGAGGGCGGTATCATCCCTGGCGAAGTGGCAGAACTCCTACAGTATCCGAGTGGTGCTGCAGGAGCTTAGACGACTCATGATGTGCAAAGAGAACATGAAGTTACCACAACCGCCCGAGGGACAAATATATAACTACTGAGACTGTACACACACACACACACACACACACACACACATCCGCTGACTGTCTGTCTTTCACTGTTTTTATCTTCTAATTTGTATTCATCCTTTCATTCCTTCCTCTACTCACCTTCTAGTCATCTCTGTTGTCCTTGAATTCATAAATGCACATACACTCTTTCTTGTTGTCTTTCTCTCACATCAACAACACACTCACCATCTGGAACAAACTCATGTATCAGCTCAAACCATACCATGGCTCTTTTTCACTCCTTTTTTTTGTTTTGTTTTTTTTTGGGTTTTTTTTTTTTTTTATTATTCTCATTTTTGGATTTGTGGACCACAGAAGATCATTTGAATACTGTACATCTTACTAATCTTTTTTATTGTTTGTTATGAATTCTGATTGTACAATAACATAAATAATCTTATTGCGTGTGCCTCGTGGTTGTGTGCATCCTTTCCATAATGTTTTTTTTCCCCTCTCTGCAGTTGGATCCCTCAGCTTTCTATTGTTATTTTAGATGTTGATAGTGAAGTCATGGCAGTTGCTATTGGAATGATCACATGTGTATGATGGGCAAATATCACATGCTTCCTATCACATGTTTCTATTAAAATATACAGTTGTATCCTTCCAATTAGGTCATGTGCAAGTGTTCACATGACGTAGACAAAAGGAAAGTGATATTTCAAAATAATTTCATTAGGAAAGTCAAAATAAAAAGTGCCTCAGATTCTGAAATTGAAGTATTTTGTTCAGTTTTTAATGAACAGTGTTGATTTATGTACAACAAAATAGCGCAAATATCCAAATGACCAACACTAATATAACTACTAGTGAAGGACTCATATCCTACATTTGTAAGTACATATTTGTATTTTTTCAACACGGAGGACTGCTCATATTTGTATAGTTGGATATACCAAAGTACTTAAACTTTATCCATTTGCATTAAACTGGATAAAGTTAATCCTGCATGCATTAAATGCCTAAAACATTCATAAATGTTAATCTATTTCTGATTGTCTGCCCTGATCTGAGCTTAATTTAAAAAGCAATTCAGGCTTTAAACCATACCTTCAGTGTAAATTGGAGAAGTAAACTACTGTAGACTTTATGGCTGGATGAGTGTAAATGTGTTTGAGAGAGACTGTTCACACTTTATTTTCAAATTCTTGTCATGACATGGGCCCTTTGTTAACAGGGAGAAATATGTATTTACCATCACAAGTATGGACTGCAGTGATTTGATTAACACTTAATTGGTTAAATCTTCCAGTGACAATACATCAGTACAATTAATCCAGGACTTTATTCGCTGAACAACAGATTTATTACCAAGAACTGTGTTCAACAAGGACAGAATATCACTCTCATTCAGACATAAGGTAATATGGTTAGAGAACAGGGATTTGACCTTTCCTGGTATCTTAATTGCCTGTTGGAAAAAACCTTAGGTTAAATCCAATCTAGGTTAAATCAGTGGTGACAGGTTATGAAGGTGCTCCATTAACTAGCACATTTAACATGCAACCAAGGAGTCTACAGCATTGGACATGACATGAAGCCTCAACAAGGTCAAAGTTCAGGTTCCTTACAACTGAATGGTGCAGACTGTCCACTAGGAGGCACTATAATATTTGTATCTCAAATCTTCCATGTAGTATTATATAGTTATAAATATGTCTAAAAAATTATATATATATATGTAAACACAAGACATGTTTACCCCAGATTGACTATTCCCTGGAGCTCATTGTTCTAAATCTTTCTCTCCTTTCAAACTGGGATCTGAATTCTCCAAACTCAACTAATAAGAGCAAGTGAAGGGAGTAGAACTTATTTTTGTATCATCTTATTTGTTTGAATATCATTCAACAAAAGAAACATTGTATTAAAAATACTGTAATATTGTATCTTTTCAGCATATCTTGCATGGGTTGAGTAAAATTCAGACTTAATTCAGTTTAACTTTCAAGTGAAGAAGCAAACATAGCGGTAAAACAAATTAATTATATAATATGAGGAGTGAAGTCTGCACTTACACTCCTGTCCTGAAATTCTCTTTCTAATTGCATCATGTACTGCCAGGCTGCTGGTGCTACATTATGTTCCCTTCGGTTAGATCAGAAAGGCGTGTACCTCCCCCCCAACTGTATTTAAAGTTCAACACTGGTGTAAATTTGTCTGACATCACAGAGAGCTGCTGGACTCTCCACCAGTCAGTGATGTACTATGACCTCTCTTCAGCTTGCCTGGGCACACACGTCTGATTAGCGAAGAAAGAAGGACATTTTGGTTTATTCTTTCAATGGCCTCAAACTGTGAGTAAACAACTGCTGCTAGTGGTGAGGTAAAAATGTATTTAGTGTGCTTAATGTACATTATTCCTCTATTTTTCTAATTTATACATGCATGTGTTTGAAAAAAGAAAGAAAATCTGTGGATCAGTGTGTAGAAAAGCCAGAAAACCCCCTGAATATGATCTTGACTTTTGCCTTTAGCGTAGGCACATAAAACCTTTCCTTTCAATACTTGCTTGGGGGACAAAAATTTACATATACTAAAAAACAATATATAAACAAAGCCTAAAATCAGTATATTCACTACTATTTGCAAAGGTGGCCAATCCTAAAGTGTTTATGGGGGTGGAAGGAGATCAAGAGATCACAGGTTTGAATCCCACCTTGAGCACTACCACCACTGCGTTCCTGAGCAAAACCATTTACTCTGATACCTGTCTGGTTATTGAAATAAAACTCCTTGTGGCATTTCAGGAATATAACTTTGGGCAAACTGGTCTGTCTGACACACCTTAAAAGTTGATTGCTCTGATATCCTCCTGGAAGAATTTTAAACCCTCAACTAGCTCTCCTTACCAGTAACACCAATGTGGAAGACCACAGGATGCCAGTGTACTTGGTCAGTGGTTTGGTCAGTCAATTTGGTCAGACAGTTTCATTCATTCTTAGGTTGCAAGTACTACACAGCTATTAGTTTTAGGATTTAGTGATGGTTATGTGCATCACATAAAGTATACCTTCCCTTGCTCAGATGGATCATTTGGTGTTGCTGGGTGAGACCAGAAATGAACAGAGCAGCCTAATTCCACACTCAAATTTTATTCCTTCAAACTTGTCCAACACTGATCATCACAGGGAGTTTGTTAAGTACTGATTTCAAAACATTTTTACCCTAAGATTAGAGCCACTGTATGAAAAGTAGCTCCACCACACACAGCAAAGATAGAATTGACTGTAGGACTAAAACAGGTTTGAACCCTTGTATGGCTTTCAGGTCTTTGGGAGATGTTTTCAGTGTTTACTAAAAGAAAAAATATACAGTTACTTACTTTTAATCCTGGCACTCATAGCCTTTGGCTTATTTTATGTGAAGAACACATTTCCAATGAGTACACACTGTAACCCACAACACATTTATATTACATTCAGGAGGTTCAAGTCCACTGGACCCAAGGGCAAGTAAAGCGTAGACCTGTTTGTGTGTGTGTTTGTTTCATCATTTTTCTTTTGCTATTCCTTCACAAGGTTGCAACATTATTACATTTCAAGCCCCAAGAACCTGTCTGTTCTTATATTCCCTAACACTTTACCTCTATGTTCCTGAACCATGTGATCTAACAGTAACCATACATGAGGCATTTATTGCTTGTAATTGTGATAAAGTAAATATCTATTCAGTATTACATAAATTATGCCTGTATTGATTTAAATTCCCCGTAATGCTTTGGGTCCACCAGACCTACCAAACACTGGCTCGGTAACAAAAACATGAACACCACACAAGGGTTCACACAAGTGAAAATGAGCAAAACATATAATATAAATATATAATGAATATAAATTCTCAAAGTTGAAATATTTAAAACATTAGCACACTTCTTCTATTTTAAATATTGGAAATAAACCTAAAATGTGAAATAGACATGTGCCACATTCTTATGCTTTTCCCTAATGTGTTCAACCAAACATAATAGAAGTACAAGTATGAGATTTGGCAAAATGATAGAATAGACCCAGATGCACAGAGAACAATTAAAGATGTTGTAATATACTCACAGGAATATTAAAGGAGTGTTCCAGCCTGCGAAGATCGTAAATAATTATTTGGCCAATCTTTCCAAACGGGGCAGCGATGGCCTAGTGGTTAGGTTGGCCCCGGATTAAAAGTTTGTGGGTTCGAACCCCTTACAGGTGGGTTGCCCTGAGGTACCCTTGAGCAAGGTGCATTCCCTGTCAGTTTGCTCCTCCCTGCGATAGGCTGGCGACCTGTCCAGGGTGTGTCCCTGTCCTTCACCCTGTGTGAGCTGGGATGAACTCCAGCACCCCCCAACCCTCCCCCCCCCCCCAGCGACTCTAATTAGGACAAGTGGCTCAGAAAATGACTGACTGACTGATGTTTGCCAAACATTGGCAATTATTATACATGGAAGGAATTAAATGCTACTGTTCACCTGTAGGACAGTGAAAATGAATGAATGAGAGAGTGACTAGACATTGAATGTAAAATAAACTGTACTTGCATTGAAAATTAAAAAATAGAAATGGTAGTTGATCATTCGGAACAACTCCTTTGGACTTTGTTATACCAAGACACAATTTTCTTTCTCTCTCGCTGTTGGCCATGAACAAACAAAGCAAAAATGAAAAAGGTAATAAACACATTTTAATAGAAAATACAAGCCATTGTTTAACTGTTTAGCACACTTACAAATGATCTACTTCACCTTTTGACACCTAGTCCAACCTTCATTGCATTATTGCAGATTATGAGTTTGGTTAATCATAAACCTAATCCAAGTTTTTTTGCACCTTTAATCTTTGTAAAATAATTAAACACTATGAACTTTCCCCTACTTTGGTCTAAATTGCAAATCTGGAGTTGACGGGGGCCTTAGCTGGTATTTTGAGACTTGCTGTTTGGAGACAGATTAATCACTAATGTAATCAGCTGCACTTGTCAAGAAACTTTGTTGAATATAAATCAAATTCAAAATGCACTGATTATCACATGTCCCAACTGGCAGCAGATGTAAAAAGTGAAATAGCAGTGAAAATAATGAAACTAAAAATCCAAGCAACTACAAACCGTTCCATGTAGTATTGCATTATTCAGAATAACTATTCTATATAAAGTACTTTAAATAAACTCTGGAGTCTTAAACGATGTCAGACACATTTTCAGAGCTCTTTTAATGCTTATCTGATTTCTTATATCACTGTTTCACAATTTGTAAAGGAGATGCTGCGAGTAACTCCAGCATCAGAGCTCTGCATCTCTTGCTCTAATTATAGAAGTCATCTATCTTTTTTATTTTTTTTTAAAGCTTAGCAATTTCTAGCTCAGCTTGCTCTCTGTGAACAGCAACGTAAGCATCTATGTAGTGTCCACAGGGATTTTTCTCCTTCTTCAATTGTTTCTATTCTTGGTTAAATCCTAAAGGAGTTGCTCTTAATATTTACTTCTCTGTCATTTTTCTAGGAGAAGATGATGAACAGCTCCTGGAGGCAAAACAATGACCAAAGAGAAAGGCACAAATACCAGCATGGAAAAGAACATTAATTTTTCCTCATTGATGTCTTATTAGAAGTATTATCCATCATGTCTCTTTATATCCATTTACTGGCCTGTGCTTTTGGCCTGGGCTCCTGGGTGGCCATTAATGGACTGTGGGTGGAGTTACCACTAATTGTTAACGTTCTCCCAGAAAGTTGGGATCTGCCCTCCTACCTTACAGTTATCATCCAACTGGCCAATTTTGGTCCTCTCTTAGTTACCATAGCACACAAGCTGTGTCCAGGCCGGCTACACGAGAATCTAGTGATCTATGCAGTCCTGACCACTGGAATTCTAGCGTGCATCCTCCTCACAGTATTCTGGAGGAACACCACCATGTACTTGGGTGCACCAAGGAGTGTGGCCTTCTTCTTCCTCACATTCTCACTTGCCCTGGTGGACTGCACTTCCTCTGTCACTTTCCTGCCATTTATGATGCAGCTGCCTGCCAAATATCTCACAACTTACTTCATTGGTGAAGGACTGAGTGGCTTTGTGCCTGGGCTAGTAGCTTTAGTACAAGGGGTTGGAATGTCCAAGTGTGCCAACATCTCCAAAACACCAAGTAACCTTTCACAGCCTGGGGATGAGAGTTTTGTAGTGGAGACCCAGTACTTCCCACCAAGGTTCTCCACAGAGATTTTCTTCTCCTTTCTAGTTGCCATGATGATGGTAAGCCTCATTGCATTTGCCATGCTAAATAGAGTTCTCTGGACCTTTGAACTTTGCAGCGAACATCTGGTGCCTAAATCCAACACTGTAGTTTCAGTCTCTAGGGGTGTGGATAACCCTGCAGCGAGTGATTCAAATCAAAAGAAAAAGAGCCCAAATGATGACGAAAAAGAACAGTGCAGACCACTGGTTGTCAAACCCTTTTATTCACGTCGCGAGCTAATCTTCATCTACTTCATGGTGTTGTGGGTGAATGGTGCAACCAATGGACTGCTGCCATCAGTGCAGACGTACTCCTGCATGCCTTATGGGAATCTGGCCTATCACCTTTCAGCTGCTCTGGCATCAGTTGCTAACCCTTTGGCATGCATTATTGCCATGTTTGCTCCTAAACGGTAGATCAGAAACTAATAATTTCTCACTATTGGCACTTTGTGAAATATAGTACTGTGCAAAAGTTTTAGGCAGGTGTGAAAAAAATGCTGTAAACAAAGAATGCTTTCAGAAATATAAATAATGATTGTTTATTTTTTATCAATTTACAAAATGCAAAGTGAGCAAACAAAAGAAAAATCTAAATCAAATCAATATTTGGTGTTACTACCTTTTGCCTTCAAACCAGCATCAGTTCTTCTGGCCCCACAGAGCCCTGATCTCAACATCATCCAGTGCGTCTGGATTACATGAAGAGACAGAAGGATGTGAGGATGCCTACATCCACAGAAGATCTGTGATTAGTTCTCCAAGATGTTTGGAACCTACCAGCCGAGTTCCTTCAAAAACTGTGTGCAAGTGTACCTAGAAGAACTGATGCTGTTTTGAAGGCAAAGGGTGGTCAAACTAAATATTGATTTGATTTAGATTTCTCTTTTGTTCAATATTTGGTATATATGTATTTTCTTTTTGTCCATGTACACCATTGACCATATAACCACAACTTAACCTTAACTTCTGTTTTAGCTCACTGGTGTTCTTGGGTATCCTGTGCCTGCTGGGTACTGGCTTTGGTGTTTATAACATGGCTATGGCAGCCATGAGTCCCTGCCCTCTGCTGCAAAGATCACCACTAGGACAAGCTATAATTGTAAGTCACTGGAGATAGTTCCTTCCATTATTATTCTATATATGTCTCTAATAGTTTTTGCTTTTATGCCTGTGTCAGAATTAAATATGATTACATCCAAACACTTGTTCTTATGTCTCTTTTAGGTGCTGTCATGGGTTTTCTTCACAGGCTTACTGTCCTATGTTAAGGTGATGGTGGGTGTCATTCTAAGGGACCAAAGTCATATTGCCCTTGTATGGTGTGGAGCAGCAGTACAGCTGGGCTCTCTGGTGGGATCCCTCACCATGTTTCCGCTAGTCAGCATTTATAATCTATTTCAGTCAGGTGATATTTGCAATACCAAATGTAAATGATCTGTTTTGGTATTAGAGGCTTTGCCATTGCATTATTCAGTGCTATAAGACAAAGACTATTACAGACACAAAGAGAATAATAATGAAACATATTATGATGAAAAAATACTATTTCATGCCTGTTAAAGTCTTTTTTGGGCACATTAAGTAGTGACGATTAGAGATGCTTTGTAATCATCTGCTCCTTTTTTCAGCTATTTCAATCTTTTAGTTTAGTGCTTTTGTTGCGTTTGAGTAATTCATACTTGTCACTGTGTGGCTTAACAAACAACAATCCTCTTAAACTGGTCAGGTACAGGGAATGGACTGAAAATGATAACCAAACAGTTATCCTTCAGAAAACATGGAGAACTATTCAAGATCAATGCATGAAAAAATTAGAAGAAAGCCTAGCTCTTTAAAATCAAAATATGAATTAAAATGAGGGGTGGGTCAAGACTCCTGTACAGAACCATTCTTTTAAGAAGCATTATGAAATGTATTATAATAGGTGTCATATGAAGATGCTTCAAATGAGACACTGGACCACCATGGGTACCAGACTACTTGCTGCTTTATTTTACTTTTTGCTGCTATTTTGATGAATAACCTTGTTGAGAAAACCAAACAAAATCACTGCAAAATCAATCAGTGATGTGATTGTCTAATTAGAATTTGTAATCAGTGTTATATATTGACACTAAATGATAGTATACATATACATGTGTGTGTATGTTGCTTATGATACAAATCAGTGTGGTTTGATAATTTACAAAACCACTAGATGGAGACAGATACCTTTCACATTTACAGCCATGGTCTTTCTAAGTGAACTGTAACATTTCAACAGATCTTTAGAAATAAATACTTATAATTTTAGTCCAAGAGCTGATGTTTATGGCTATAGACATAAACCACATGTGTCTTGCAGCCTGTGACACTATGTTTTTCTGGGTGTGATTTGTGCTTTGTTAGCCTTGTAGACATTGGTTGTAGTGTAGGCGGTGGTCTAGTGGTAGGGCACTTGCCTACGGACCTCTGGATCAAGAGGTCCCCGGTTCGAATCCCACCTCTAGCACTACCACCACTGGGTCCCTGAGCAAGACCCTTAACCCTGAGTTGCTCCAGGGGGACTGTCCCTGTAATTAGGACATGTAAGTCGCTCTGGATAAGAGCGTCTGCTAAATGCCGTAAATGTAAATGTAAATGTAGTGCTGAAAACTCAGTTGCTGTTGGAAGGGGTCCTTCAGTGAAGGAAGTCTGCATGAACACAGACACCTGATTAACATCTCTTAATCATGTTTGGTACAAACAATTAAATCAACTAAAAACAACCAATGTTTGTTTATGTGCATGTGTGTTCAGTTGGGAGTCCACACTTGGTTCACCCATCTCTTACTGCCCCCACTTTAAGCATTAACACGCTGCAGTAATCACTGCTGTTCCTGCTGACGGGCCTTGATGGGAACTGTTCTTAGATGTCCAGTCAGCAGCTGCTCTCGCTTGCCGTCCCCTCTGCTATGCTGAGTCCAGCCACATGGACAAAGACATGAGGTCCCACTGACTCAGGGCAGATTGGGGTGGGTTGTGGAGAGGAAAGAAAGGCAAACTGTAAAGGCCCGAGCACACTGAACCAGCCCTCTGCTTCACAAAAAAAAAAAAAGGTTGACAATCCAGATGAATCCACAACGTTCTAGATTCTCCCTTCAAAAAGTGTAGAAAGATGATGCATAACAGTAGAAAAAAATTTTATTTAATTTTTTTTTACATCATTAGGATGGAAGTACGTTGGTTGTAGATATAAGAAAAAATGTTTAGAGTATCTGAGGTTTTACATTTGGTTACAAGCTTAACTTAATATATAGAAAGAAAATATAGAAACATTTTTATTGGAGTATCTTAGCCTATTCTCTTAGACCTTAGCTACTCTGATATATATAATCTAAAACTAAACCTTAGTACTTTAAATACTAAGGCATTTTTTGTATTTAAAGTACTAAATACTAAAGCATTTATTTTTTTGCCATTCTGTTTCATGTACATACATTATGATTGAAAAATATTTTACATACATCATTGTTCTTTCTAAAATTATATATTAGCTTATTGTTCTGTCCAAGTTAGCTACCTTTATTGATTTGGATTAATGCATCAGTATATATTAGGTTTTAAAAGTCATGAAATTAAACTTTTAGATTGATTCTTAAACAAGGAATACATCTTGTGGCACAGCCCATACAATAGAAACTGGTGCAGGAAAACTCCCTACACAGCATTTTTATTGTGTTTCTTTATTTTTGTATAATGTATATTTCATGCAGAGAAAGGGAATAAATATGGTGGCCTAGTGGCTTTTTGTGATGGATATATGCTGATGTCATCAGCAGTGTGGTTTTACCCAATTGTCTGTATACCCACTAAGTCAGAGCTATGTTAGGCAAGGCTTTAAATTAGCTTTCCACTTCAATTTTTCAGATCTATGTAAATTTTGCAGCTCAAGTATTCTGGTGCCTGTTCTAGTGCCCTCCCCTGATTCATTCGTCATCCGATTCAAATATATATATATAAAAAACACTGGGTCTATTAACAATGAGCCTCATTATTTCTTTAATGCTTTAAATGAATCAATAGCCTTATTAAGCATATGCCATATTTTAACGCAGCCTAAGCACAAATAAAGAAACATTATCGGACATTATCCAGCATCAGGCTCAAGACATTTCTTCTCTGTACAAGTTTTGTCAGAGGTCAGTTTTTAGCACCAACACATGCACATTTGTCTACATTATTTCTGAAGGTTACTTTAGTTTGCCTTCTAGAGCTAAATGTACATAAGGCTTTTTAGGGTTGCTGAGATGTTGGCTAAACAAATGGATATCCTGAAACATTTCACAAAATTACCTAAATTAATGTGAACATGAAAAGCATTTCAAACATGTAAAGGCTTAGACCTGGAACCAGAAGGCTGATAATTTTTATGAACTAACGAGCAAATATCTATAACTTTAGAATAATATCAAAATAGCAGCTATGAAAAAATATACTTCAGTAGAAAACATATTAGCAGTGGAATCATACATTTTCCCAAACCTGGCAACACGAGACGTTTCATGCATGTCAATAAAGACAATTGTTAATATATTCAATATACTTGCACAATACGCATGTATACACTATACTATATTATACGTAATTATTGTTAAAAGAAAAAGGGCTGATATGCTATATGTAACTCATATAAGTTTTAAGAGCAAAATCATTGTGAGTCTTCATCCAATCCCACTGTAGTCACAAATAACAGGTGGGAAGATTCATGTGAGAGAGAGAGAGCGAGAGAGAGAGAGAGGGTGTCAGCTGCTGACCCTGCCTCCTGGTCACTCGGGAATGCCTGGTTGACCCTAACATGAGAAAAAAAGGAAGCCTCAATTACCCCCAACTCATGTTAATCGTAAAGGGGAAAAGGTCATGCAGATGCCTTCTTCTCACTGTAGGCTTGGTCCCAGGAGACACTGAGCTTTTTTAGGTATCACTGCTGTTTAGTGGATAACAAGTTAAAAGAGTAATAGAGTGACAGGTCCGTCTGCCCACCCCACAATCTTAACACGCTCCATCATTACTTCATAAACTGACACCAGTCAAAACATTTATACTTTTCTCTATGACAAGAGTCAATAATGTCAGTTAATTCATAATAAATCCTAAAAAAAAGTGTCTAGTTATATTCTGTAAAATCTTGTCCATTGTAGCTGTACAGAGCTTTTCTGGTGTGGGTACAGTATACATGTCTCTTTCACTCTACAGCATTTTACCGCAGGCATTGTTCACATACATTTTAGGTCTGTTATCTCATTATCCACTTGGCACTGTGCTCTATTTGGCGTGCAATAAAAAAGAAAAAAGAGCAGACTGCCACAATAATTAGCTCTATTCCTTGATTGGCCTCCATCGCTCTCTGTGTTTTATTGTGGCGTTGAGGTATTGACATGCAAAGTATGCACTGTGGAAAGTGTATCATTTTCTCTCTGAATGTCAGATGGCCCATCACTCTTCCAGCTGGTCCGAGGGGCCGTGGCCACCTGGCTCCCCTCTCCATGCTCGTGTGGGACACTAGCGGCCCTGTAGAGGGGCGAGGGGTCCCCCGAAAACGCCGCTGCGAGGTCCATCTGCTCTGAGCATCACCTCAAGAACAACACTGTTCACTAACCTCCTTTAACCCTTCAAAATGCACCCAGTCCATTTCGGTGTCAATAAAGATGTAATTTTCTTTTTTCCATTAATTAAGTACGGCTTAATGACAGGGAGGAAAGTGTCTGGAGGAATATGGATTCTGCTAACTATTCACTGATCATCATATAAAATGAAATTACAGGCTGAGCACCCAGGCTGTGAAACAATCCAATAACAATCTGAGGTTCAGAATGATGATATTGAGTTTGTGTGTGCACAGAGCAGTGAAATGGTAGTGAATGAGGTTACAAATTGGCATAATGATGTATGTAAGACTGGCCAGATATTGATGCTACTTTACAAGTCCTTTTCTACGATCAGATTTTTGCTTTTTTGGAAAAGAAAAAAAGGAAAAAAACAAATTAAGCAATGTTGCATTAAAATCTGGAGTGTGTTCTCTATAGAGTTTGTGAGAATGTATGTTCCATTAGAAATAAAAGATGTAATCTGGCCCACAAAATCCTTATGTGACAAATACCAATGTAATTGCTCAAATAATGAAGCACATACCACAGTTACTACCAATTAAACCGCTTATGTAGTTAATGTTGCTTGCCGATAACACTTTAACATGGTGTTCTTTTTTCTGCTGGTAAAATGTAGTCCAGTTTGCTCTGTGTAAATATTTCCACTCTTATATTGTGCTGAAGAGGTTCAGCAAAGGTCAGCACGATTCCCCTGGGAACCTTTATGTTGTGAAGGTTTACAGTACCACATATGGGGACCACTTATGTGTGCAACACAGAAGGGGAGGGAGTAAGACTGTGTTGGGGTTTTGTATTGAGCTCATTATTACTCCATTATGTTGTGCAGAGACCAGACTGTTCCATTTGGGCTCGAGGATGGCTGTTCAGCAAGAACTGAACAGGAAAGTGACTGTAAAGTCTGCAAGGATTTCATCTGTTTAATGATTGGCCAAATTACTAGGTTCTCTACATTACCCTTCAAACAGGAAATATAATACCCAAAGCAAAAGCTGGGACTTTCATTCTCTTTTAACAATTTTCTCAATTAGTTCCAGTCAGTTCCCAATGTAATAAGTCTCTCTTCTTTCACACAACAATATAAGGGTCTCTGAGGATGGGGAGAAGGTTCAGATGAACCTCATTTAATTCCTTTGCGACCTGCTTCTTACTCACTATGCATTGCCTGCCATCTCAGCATGCTTGGAGTAGAATTCTAGATGTTTATCAGACGATGTTCTGCTGAGCCATATGACAACTGCGTCCTATGGGATAATAGTCATAGAATCACCTTATCCTGCAGAGATTCAAATTGGAATCCCATAGATTTCATAAAATAACCAGCGTTCTCCAGCATAACCAGCACATATTCTGTTGTTTAATACTATACATTAATAAATTCATTAAAGGTGAAATGCAACGTCCCAGTGAAGGGCAATTCTCAATAGTGTTCACACACACACACACACACACACACACACACACACACACACACACACACACACACACACACACACACACACACAACTGTTAGCGTCACATTGTTGTTTAATATTTACAATTAATAAGCACTTTAAATGAACACTCCAGTGTTTTTCATCCCAATGACTATTTTCCTTATCTGCAAAATGCAGTTTATAGCAGACATAAAATTTGCTGGATTTTGCGCCCATTGGCTTCAGTTGTAAGTGTGTTTTAAGCCTTGAGGTTTTCTCTTCTTTCACTAAATACAGGGATCAGTATCAAAATGATTGTCCATGGTAATCAGCCATATGCTAATGGTCTGGCAGGCAGAGATAAGGAAAAGCTAGAAGTACTCAAATATATTAAATTAAATCCAATGGACTCAAGTCATCATTATATATATATTACACATTTATAAGACAACAGGTGTCTGCCAAAGTGCTGAATAAATCAAAAGGAAAAATAATCATGCATTTAATAAAATAAAGGGACCAAATTAAAGACAGGGATCAAGTAATACAGAAAAAAAAAACTTTCACTTTAAGAAAGCAATAAAAAGAGAACGCATAAGTGACTGGCTCATAGTTTATGAAAACTTTAATGCTGGAGAAAATAAACAGTTTTTTAAACCTGACTTAAAATATCTTTTTCCAGTCCCCTTGATAGGCTGGAAAATGTCTTTGGACCTCTTATTGAATAAAAGTGTACATTTTTATAAATTAATTGAATGTCCTCTATTGTCAGAATAACTTGAATAGCTAGAAGATCAGCTTTAAATATCCTACATGGTAAAGAACAAGGTTTCTGTCTTGATTTTTTTTTTAAATGTGAACTAAAAAACTGTTGGAAATGGTCAGTAAAGGAGAGAAAAGGAATCAGCTCAACTGGAGAAGAGAAAATCAGTCAGAGAACTTTCTTATCACTGGGTCTTGTAAAGGGGCCAAGTGAACCTCTGGCCCACATGCAGGGTTAATAAGACTGGGATTAAAAATGCGTGGAGGCAGAAGAGGTCCAGGAACTGCCCGTTTCCATCTGCCCTGAGCTATGGTTTGGACAGCTAAAATAAAACATGCTACTGGACTGGAGTGCTAGTGGAGAAGTCCATTCCATAATTAGTCCCTGGCCATAAGCTTGCTGCACTGTGTGTGTGCTTGCATGTGTTCATGCAGAGGCTCCTTCCCAAGAATATCAATGTGTGTTCAGTATGTGAGATAAATAGCAGAGACCCTCAAGCTCATAGCAGTGTTTAATTGTGTTCCCAATGAGAGAGATTAGGGACAAGAGGGAGAAGTGAAGGGGAAACAGAGGAGCTGAATGGCCAAGTTGTTGTATTTCACACCTTTGCTGATGTATATGATATGCTACACTGCTGAGGTCAAAGGTGAAGGTTGTTTCTCAATGAATATGCAAAATTTAGGGCCACAGATTCTGTTTTTGGTGAGAACCTTGCCTTTAATGGCTAGCAGGTCTGTTGACCTTTGTTGTGTAGGTCAAGAAGCAGGTCTAACATTTGAACAGGTCTGAAATTACATCATTATACCTTCACAATGTAGACTCTTATTAGTACAAGCATGTTTCTCAGGAAAGCTAAGCCTAAAAGATCCTCTTAGCAATTTGCCAGAGGCAGTCTGAATGCTAATCATGCTTTATTAGCAGGTAGAGACGACCTTGAGGACAGGCACATCTGGAGAATGCAACATTAGCGTTAGCGAAGCACATTAGCGTAGCATAGGCCATTCACTTTCTGCTGACCACTGTGCTTTCCTCATTGAGTTCATCTTCGCACAGGCACACTTAGTGGACTCTGTGTGTGTGTGTGTGTGTGTGTGTGTGTGTGTGAGACCTGAATTATGAAAAGGTTCTGAAGTAAACCCACGTCTCTCTACCATTTACATTTCACCTTGATTTGGCAACTTTTACAGTGCTTTTTGGTCTGTTTGTAGTGAAAATGCATCTATCAATTTGCAAACACAAACAATTCTAGTATCTAGAAATGTTTTGGGTTATGTTGCAGTTCATGTTGATTGAACAGCTTTCTTTAATGACATAATGACAGGCATGTTAGATAACTACACATGAGGGAAAGTGGGTTAATCTTCCCTGACAGACAGCAATGAATTACTGGACAGCAAATCCTGGTTACTGACTGAGAATACCTAACATGTTTTTTTCAGAAAAGAGTTTAAGCCACATCAGGCTTTAATGGCTTTAATGATATACCAGTTTATTTACTGAGGTGAGGTCCTCTTCAAAAATGTTACCTTTTTTATTATTTATTTGTAACTATTATTCAAGCAGGAAAACAAGAACATATGTAAAGACGCACTAAGAATGGAAAGAGACATCCAGCATTATGATGCAATCAGCTGGATTATGATCAAGCTTCTGGGTAAGATGGTTTAAGACGGTTCTTGGTAAGATAATTCTAGTTAAGATGGATCTTCACAGTAATGATGAATTTGGGTAAATGTGCTAAGAGGGTAGCGGTGGTCTGGTGGCTAGGGAGTTGGCCCCAGGATTGTAAGGTCGTGGTGTTGTGGTACCCTTGAGCAAGGTACTGTCCACTTCACTGCTCCCTGGGTGCTTTCAATAGCTTCCCCATGCTGTGTGTGGTTGTATTTCGTTGTGGCTCACTGTGTGCTGTGGTGTGTTTTGCAATGACAAGAATAGTCACTTTCACTTTCAAAGAAATAAGCAACAGCTACTCTGTGTTTGTATGATGCATTGTGGTGATAAAGAAAAATGAATGCTGACCAATAAGTTAAGCCTGATGAAGTATTTAAACTTAATGTATATTTGGACAGTGGCTATAAATTCATTTTTGGCTTGTGAACACAGAATGGCGTATAATGAAATATATAAATATCCCTCTGTATTACTACTCTTCCTTTTTATTGTTGCTGACTATCAATTGCATCATGACCAAGATTTGATGCTTCAACCTAGCAAAGCAATTGTGTTACCCAAGGCTGACATAAGTGCCACTTTGTAATGTACCACCTGCCTAGCAATGAAAATCCTTGTGAGACTGTACTGTGTGCTTTGAGGATCACAACTAATCACTGAAATGAATATAAACAAAAGCTATTTGAATTATCACAACTGTTTATGAGTACTGAACTGCTATAATGTATAATAAAAATTACAGGTGGCTTTGTTGGGTATTGAAATAAACATCAAGAATATCACTATATTCCTCACAAATGTACTCTCACAGAAATCAATCCACTCATCCGCAAAGGGTGGCCCTGAGGTCGGTCTTGGTTTCTCTGTCCAGCCCTTCATTCCTTTGTCTCTTCCATATTTTCTGATTTATTCCCAGAGTCGGGCATCTGGAAAGGACACTGGGTGATTTTTAATAATGGTGGGATGGAGAGAGTCCATTTGGATCAGAGCCAGCTGAATGCAGTGCATCATCATCATCATCACCATGGTGACTTTCAGAGGTAGCTTCACCTTTCAGGTTTTATATCATGAGCAGAGTCACCTCTACTGTCAGCGAGCTATATGATGTGTTTATTAACATATATGACCTCTGTCAACTCAGACCTCTGCTACCACCTTCATCATTGGCTTTCTACTACAGGGTCAAATTCACATTTCTGTTATATTAACCATGAATTTCTCTGAATTTTTTCTTAATTTCCCTTCTAAATATTGCTCAAAATAAATTCAGATAAAAGATAATGTCACAATAAACTGACATTCAATGAGCTATTTGTTACCTAAAAATTTGTTTACAGGCATTATAAATACCGGTCTTGATCTCTCCCTTTTTTGATACATGTGACTGTTAACTGACAAGACCCTGAGATGTATTTAGGAAAACATCTCATAATTTCTCACAGTACACTTAACACATCATTATTTAGCCCTTTGCTGTTATTCATATAATATTTCAGAAGATAAAAGAATACATTTGTGGGAACCTGTTGGCTTAGTTGCTGAGATTTAATACTGTAATATTATGTTTTGTGTTCGATGAAGCAATTGGTGAAAAAGAGAGAAAGAGAGGTTGCGTGTTAAGCCTGAGATGCCTCTTTGGTGCTGCGGGTTGTATAAATAATGTAGCCTGCAGCCCTTTCAAACCAAATGATGCACAGTAGTTACAAAGCTGAAAAATGCTGGCAGCAAAAAGCTCTCTCAAAGCTGGCATGACACATACATACACACACACACATGCACACATGCGCAGACACACACACACACACACACACACACACACACACATACACGCAAACAGGTTCTCGAGTTATTCTAAATGTACTCAGGCCCAGTGCCAGAAGTAAATTATGAGTAGGGTACCTGAAAAACAGATGGGCATATGACATACAGCATCCTGAAAATGCATCCATTATAAAGTGATGCATGCAGACCTTACTGAGTTAAACAAAGTATCCAACCATGTATGTATTAAACCAGGTATACATGGCCAGTGGTTTCAATTAGATTTTTATTTGCATGCACCAATATAATAGTATCTAAAAAAATAAGGGACATGATGATTGGTTGGCAAATTTGGACAGAATAGTGATGGCTTGGATTTATGTTATCCATTACTATATACAGTACTGTGCAAAACTTTTAGGCAGGTGTAGAAAAGATACTGTAAACAAATAATGCTTTGAGAAATATAAATAATGATTGTTTATTCTTATCAATTTATAAAATGCAAAGTGAGCAAACAAAAGAAAAATCTAAATCAATGTTTGGAACAACCTACCAGCCGAGTTCCTTCAAAAACTGTGTGCAAGTGTACCTAGAAGAATTCATGCTGTTTTGAAAGCAAAGGGTGGTCACACCAAATATTGATTTGATTTAGATTTCTCTTTTGTTCATTCACCGCATTTTGTTGATTGATGATAATAAATGATTAACACTTCCATTTTTGCTGCGATGGGCTGGCGACCTGTCCAGGGTGTGTCCGCTGTCCTTCGCCCTGTGTGAGCTGGGATGGACTCCTGACCCTGCTTGGGACAAGCGGCAGACAATGACTGACTGACTGACTGACTTCCATTTTTGAAAGTATTCTTTGTTTACAGCATTTTTTCCACACCTGCCCAAAACTTTTGCACAGTACTGTATCTTAATAAGACAACAGGTTAACACTCAAATTACTACTCACAGAATGTTATTTTGCAGTTTTTTCATGCTCTTTTTCTTTAAACATGTTTCATGAAAAAATTTAAATGTCAACTTTTTAGGTTTTCAACTTTTATTTGCTCTCATCGCCTGCTTCAGTCTCCATACTGTTCCCACATTTCCTTGAGCAGTTCATCCAGTCCAGTACATCAGTGCTAAACATTACTTGTGACATGAACTGAACACAGACACTCAATTTCTTTATTTTGTATGCTTTTATTTTGATACATCCTAATTCTGTTTGTTGGTAGATCATTGGTCAGCTAAATGTCCCCCATGTAAGAGTTTAATAAAGAGATTTACAAATCTTTTTTACAAAGCCTATGCGCTCCCCGTTTCCAAAAATCCTTTTTTTGATTATTTTAATATTAATAATAACATTATTCTAGATACTAAATATTCTGTGTAATCTGCAGTATTTTAATAGTTTTTGTATGGAAAAAGAAGTACCCCCTGGTTGCTATTGGTGACAAGAGAACATTTTGACTGATCTTTGAAGGAAGCAAAGTGCCAGACAGCGATTTTCCACCATGCTGGCTTTCTGCATGAGTGACTCGCCGAAGCTGGCAGTGACGGGGCTTCCTGTGAGGTCTAGATTTATAAACACCTGTTACTCAGCCTGTCTGTGAAGCTGCATTACCACATAAACAAGCAGAAGGGAGAAGCTACCTGAATATTTAACAAGAAAGCATACACGCTATCCACACTGCTGGTGCAACCCTAAGCTCCATTTTCCAGGAAACTCCCTTGTGTCCCGAAAAAACTAATATTTATAGGAATTTCAATAAAGCATACCTGCAAAAGCAGTCTGTTTTAAATTTTTTGTTCTTGTGATGTGAAACTAAAGTTACTTTGACCTATTCAGCCTACACCAGTTTGGCCCATGCATTCATGCTGTGATGCGTAGACCACTGCATAGCCTGGACAATACAGAATAGGCTGCATGCTTTCAGGAAACTCCACCAGATGCTTCTTGTCAGAACAAATGTGTACTAATACATATATAATGGGATCTCTCTCTCTCTCTCTCTCTCTCTCTCTCTCTCTATATATATATATATATATATATATATATATATAT
>CM029373.1:20584758-20719932 GCA_017165825.1 Hepsetus odoe | reverse complement strand
GAGAGAGAGAGAGAGAGAGAGAGAGAGAGAGAGAGAGAGAGAGAAAATATATACATTTTGGCTAATTTTAATGTAAAATTACCACCATAGTTGTATTAAAACTCTGCAAACATTGTAGGAATATTTCTTTTTCATTGTTTAGGCTGGAAACAATAATATAAAATCTCAAAAACAGAGAACAATCAGGATTTATTTTTTCCTCATTATATCTAGCAAGCCATTGTTTGGACTTCAGGATTTTTGACTTAAGGTTTTAAACATGATTAGGGAGTACCAAAGGGAATCAGTTAATGATGTGGTATAAATGTGGTAAATGGTAATGTGGTAAAATGAATTTCCGTCAAGGCCTTCTGGAAGTCAATTTGTGGCCTTTCCTTGCTTTGCCTTGATGGTAACTATGAACCGTAGTCAGGTTGCAGTCAGTTTTTAGCCTAAAGTAAAAACAGTGCTGGCAGCTTTTGGCAGGGCTCTTTACTCAAAGGGTAGGAAACAACACTGTGACGTAGTTGGTAATATATCTATTAATATCTTTTACAAGCGTCAGATCTCTGTGTGTCTGTTCATGAAAGTGTTTATGTGCTAAGAAAATATTGGAGTGCATCCAACCATTATTCCGGCATTGTCCTTTTGTAGTTGACAAAATACACAGTGGCACAAAGAAAGCTCCAGTCCCACAGGCTGCTACATTTTACTGTACAAGTATGTGTTCCAGGTACGATAGGGGCAGATTTTGATGGATTTTAGACAAGGTTTCTAAATGTATTACCTTGGTATGTTTGTTCATTTTGCTGTATTAGATTTACTGCTGCGTTTTGTCATTCGGTACTGGAGGAAAGACCTATATGGCAGTTGTTGTAATTAAAATCAAAAAGCAGTTTTCAGTGAATATAGAGGTGCAGAAAACCTGTACTCGGTATTGTAAGAGCCCTACCCCGACGGGGCACTAGGGGGAGCCAAACCGCTGTTGGGAGACCNCAAACCCTGTGTGGCTCCCTGGGTTCAGAGTAGGCCACACCGTTACAAGAATGAATCTTGCATTTGTTAAAGCATGCTGCACTGCATGAATAAAATGTTTTATGTAAGTATTATATATCTGAACCTCTGGGTATTAGGCCCTGACACTTATTCCTGGTAGTATCTTTTTTTTTCAATTTGGCCTTAGGTCAGTTTAAATGACTAAATCCACTTACTGCACTCTGAAAAGTGCCTCTCTGTGACAAAGATGGACATAATTGATGCTGAGTCTCTGTAAGAGGATGACACTTCTTTGTCTGTTTCTTTCTGTCCAACAGAAAAAGTGCTAATCTGTCTCTGAGAAATCAAACAGGTGTTCTAGTAAGGGGTGGGGGGGTGTGTAGGTGGGGGCAGGGGGAGGGGTCACGTTGGACAGACTGGATGGACGGATGCAAATGACTGGGCAGACGATTAGAACCATCCCATATGTCCAGTGTGTATCTGGGTGTATGTGTGTATGTGTGTGTGTTTACTGTTTGTTCTCGCTGTCCTGGGCATGCTGGCAGGCGCTGAGAAGCTTCATTAGAGGCTCACTGAAGGGAGCTTGCATACTCACTTTTCTTCTTTTGCTCTGTTTTTACATCTTCTATTCATCATTGAATTCATTCCATCTTTGGATGGAAGCTTTTGGGCATCATGCCCAAGGACTTCTTCTTCCATTACTTTCCTAACTGTTCACATTAATTGTTTCCTCATTACAGAATTATGCTCTTAATGTGTTGATGCTTAATGGATGCATTTTAATCTATTGAAAAATCTAGCTTGGGGCATTTGGTAAAAAGTATTTACAAACACAAACACAGCTCTACTTTTTGTGCCTGTCTTATTCTGTCAGTTTTAACAGGGACAGGAGCCTCGTACACAGTTTTAAAATAGTTCAATAGCCAACACCGGAACACATGAGCCAACAAATAAAAGAAATTGTTTAGTGCAGTCAGATAAGACAAAATATCACTTGGCTTCTCTTTTCATCCCTATTTTTGGTAATGATGTTTGCAGAGAGCTTGTCACAATGGACTATTTTAGGCTTTATAATAAGAGGCTCAACAGCTGTCACCTACAAGTTCAGTGATCTGAAAAATTCCAGCTGGGAATTAAATTCATGACTTATTAAGTAGGGAAATGCAATAAATGGCATTCAAGAGAGAAAAAAATATCCCTAAAACAAACTCTTCTAGCTGCTTTCCAAGTATAAAAGACACTCCTGGTTTCACCTGGTCTCATAAGCCCTTCCCATGACAACCACCTTTCATTAGGATCACCTTCATTCTCTCTTTATCCCTTTCCTCTTATTTCTTTTAGACTGCAATAAACCGTCAACCAGTGTAAACAGAAAGCATCATTCTGGAAGTTGCAGAGTGCATTTTAGGATGATGTTCAAGTGCCGGAAATAACCCTGCATTTCTGACATTTCTATGCTCTCTCGATGGGTTTGGCAGCACAGATGTACGCAGATGCAAGAGTATTTTTCATCAGAAAATCATTTGTTCATAAGTTTTAGTCAGGACATTTCCCTTGGGCTGAAATGCCTTGTGGAACAGACTAGAATGAAAACTATGTTAAAACTGATAAAAGTTTTACCTACCCATTTATAGAAAAGTATTGGAACATAAGAGGTGTTAATTGTCCTACAGGTGTGTCCTGCTAGAATGAATAGTTTTAACCATAAATAGCTCTTGATATCTACTCCCACTTGAAGGTTTGTGTTTCACCTATTAATGCTGCATTTTTTGTTAAAAAGGGAAAAATAACATCAAGTTTTCTATGGTAAGAAAATCATGGCATTGTGAAGCTGAGCAAAGAGGGACAATCTGTTAGAAGCACTTCATGAAATTCTCTGGAATGTTCTGAAAATTAATGAAACCACTGGTGTCCTGATAAACATACACTGATCTGCTCAGTCAAGGAAAACTATAACAGCTGATGATCAGTAGTAAGAGTGGTAAAGAAGCCCCCCAGAGTAGCAATCAATGACATCAAGAACAACCCTGATGGAGCGAGTGTGGAGATAATCACATTATCAAAAAGACCTTAGACGTAAGAATCAGGGAAAAAACAACAAAGCTTCTGGAACAAAGTTTTATCTCTACCAAAGTTATGGAAATGCTAAAGTGTGATAGAAAGAAAGCATATGCTCATGCTCTAAACCATACAAGCTCATACTTTTGGACGGGACTAAAATCGCTATTGAAATGGGATACTCAGGTTTTCTATTTTCTTACGAGCTTTGAATCTGAATGTTTCAGTGCTCCAAATGATTAAATCCTGAAATCCTGATTGACCATTTGAATGCTGTGATTTCATAGACTTTTTCAATATTGTGCTCTGATTGGCTAATTGAATTCTGCACCCTGATTGGTTATTTGGGACTTTAGACGGTAAAATCCTGGAAATGCTGTTTTTTAATGTTAGAGACCTGCAACTGAAATTATGTCTTTTACTTGTCTACTTGAATCCTGCAATCCCTAGTCAGATCTAATCAGTCTGTTTGTGGTTCTTCACTCTCTGGAGTACATGTTCTGCACATTTAGTGTTTTCTCTGTTCCCAACACACCTGTGGCAAATAATCATTTAATTACAAGCACAATATGTTAGAGCAAGGGTGTGCAGGATGCGGAGTATACCAGGATCAAAGATGGGGAACTGTGACCTAAGTGATAGTAATCCGTTAGTGATCTGACTTGCTAGTTCAAGTTTGCTTCTGCAATTCTTACAGCTAGATATTTGATTACCAGGCTGCTGAAATGGGTACAATACAAAATATATTTCACTATGATTGTCAAGACACTTAATGTTACTTACTGTATGTTCAGTCAGTAGTGTTTATTTTTCTAAAGCAAATTCATTTGCATCTGCACTTTGCTGCCTTCATAATAAGGGATCAGACTCAAACAGTTTGCCTATACAGGTTTATATGCGTATATGTATGTGGTGTTTATGGTGTCTTTATGTCTTTGATAATTCATGCAGTAATTAGGCTACCTGGGGCAATTTGGAGAAATACCTAATAAATCTTCTTTCTCTTACATGAATCCTCTCTCACCTTACACACAAGGTATGTATACTTGTTTGTGTATACACTAAAGTGTGTGTTTGTGTGTAGTTATATATGTATGAGTGTATGTGAACAGAGCAGGGTTATGCCAGGATACCTTCATTCTCTAAGGAACAAGGCAACCCATCTGGGCCTGAGTAATTGGTCTGCTTTTCATATTGCAGCAATATAATGGCCTAAGGCCACACACACACACACGCACACAGCTAGTTACAATGAATTCAAGTAAAGCTGAGACTGACCTCAATGTCCTAAAACTATAAAAGAGAGTGAGAGTGTGTGCGTGTGTGTGCGTGTGTGTGTGTGCACGTATGTGTGCGTGTGTAGAGAGTGAGAAGGAGAGAATAATTGTTTGGGGCAGAACTGGGCGAGTTGCTCATAATGACTGACCTTTTACTTATATTTGCTCTGGATGGCTTGCAAAGTGACTCCTCTAAGTGAAAACATGGGTTGCTAGATTCACCATCAATACGACATAGCTGCATATTTTATTTTAGACTTGATATTTTATTTCAGTGCTGGAATATTGGTTGGCTAGAAGCCTGAAAGCCCATAAGTTGTCTCTGAGACAATGCTTTAGCAAAGTGCTGAAAG
The DNA here is from genome assembly GCA_017165825.1 of Hepsetus odoe. Classification (NCBI taxonomy): domain Eukaryota; kingdom Metazoa; phylum Chordata; class Actinopteri; order Characiformes; family Hepsetidae; genus Hepsetus; species Hepsetus odoe. The sequence goes on along the minus strand of CM029373.1, from coordinate 20,715,269 downwards.
AGCTGAGTGAAATTTATACACATATTTCATCATTGATCCTCTTGGCAAATTAAAAAAAAGGGGCAGGGCAAATACATTACACCAGCAATCTGTTCATCCATTATTTATAATAAAATACATACATTTGTATATATACAAATGTATATATTTGTATATATTAATAACATAAAAACAAGATGCTTTGATAAGCCATGTTATACCATTTCTATTGGTATGTTCATCACAGGACTACTACTTTATTGCTATTACTGCAATTTCTTTGGCATAGTGACCTTAAGTGGCCTTAATCATGTTTTTGTTTTGTTTTGCTTTGTTGTGCCCAAGATTGTTCTTCAAAATAAGGAAAACCTGCAACAGTCTGAAAACTTTTCATTGACACTACGTATGTATCTATATAGCTTTACATTTACATTTGCAGCATTTAGCAGATGCTCTTATCCAGAGCGACTTCCATGTCCTAATTACAGGACAATCCCCCTGGAGCAATTCAGGGTTAAGGGTCTTGCTCAGGGACCCAGTGGTGGTAGTGCCAGAGGTGGGAATCGAACCTGGGACCTCTTGAGCCAAGAGTCCATAGGCAAGTACCCTACCACTAGACCACCGCCACCCACCGCTTTGATTATGTACAGATCCAGAATACTTTGTACATACATACAGTGGCACGCAAATGTTTGGAAACACTGTCTTAAACATTTCTACACTGAGAATAGTTAACACCAAAAGGCATTAAAGCCATATAAGACCCATTTTTTATTAATTTAAGCATGATTTAATCTTGTCGTAGGACCTTAAACAGATTTTTTACAGATAGTGTGATGTTTGCTTCCAGAATTTGATAGTATTTCAAATTCATTCTTCTTTCTACCAATGATATGTTCCCTGAGCCACTGGCTGTAACACAAGCCCAAAGCAGAATTGATTCCCTCCAGGCTTAACAGCTGGAGAGGTTTTCTTTTCCTGGAATTTGACACCCTTTTTCTCCAAACATACCTTTGCACCCTCTGGCCAAAATGTTCTATTTTGACTCAATCAATCCACAGCCCTTGTTTTCAAAATACATCGGGTTTGTAAAAATGTTAATTTGCTAACTCCTGGAACATTGTGGCTTAGATACAGGAAAGGTTTTCTTCTGCTGACTCTGCCATGAAGGTCATATTTATTTGTGTGTCACTAGTAGACTAAGTAGACTAGTGAGACTGAGTAGACTAGTGTAGCACCACTCCAGACTCTGCCAAATCTTCCTGAAAGTCTTTTGCAGTCATCCTGTCCTGTGGTTTTTATTTGCCTTTATTGCAATCCAATGAGCAGTATTATTAGAAAGTTTTTTTGGACTTCCATACCTAAACTTGACCTCCATCATTAATAATATTACAGACTGAGGAAACAGCTACCTGTTTTGCAGATTTGCAACCTACCAATAACTAAAAACAAGCCAAACAAGTTCAGTTCTGAGACCTTGGTGAAACTCATCAGGGACCTTATGTCACGCTGGGGTGGTGTGAGCAGGACGTAAATGCAGGGAAATGTTCCTTAACATAAGGAACATACTGCACCCGCACGTGTGTGAATAACACCAAAAATGTCTGATGCTCTGCTCTGACTCATTGGGACCTTTAAGCCCTTCTCCAATGAGACACATCTGTTGTCCTTAATGAGACGGCAGGTGTGTCCAGTCAGAGCAGAGCGCCACCTACAGTGACACCTCAAATATCTTGGAGTGCCAAATCATTTGCATGATGCACTGCTTGTTTTTTTCACTGAACATTGGCGGAAAATTAAAATAATATAATGCTCTTGCATAAAATACTAGTAATTTCTAAAAAGTAATTTGTTCTCTTTTACTTTAAGTCTTTTGGGGATGCATTTATCTTCTGCTCCCTCAACTATTTACCTCTTAACTATCAGATTATTTGCTGTCGTAGCAAAATCTCTCTCACTCACTCACTCACTCACTCACTCACTCACTCACTCACTCACACACTCACTCATTTTCTTAGCCGCTTGTCCTGAGTAGGGTCACATGTGGTGCTGGAAGTCTATCCCAGCTCACACAGGGGGAAATGTGGGGAAAAACCTCAGGTCTCCAGTCCATTGCAGGGCAGACACACAAACACACACACACACCTACTGTACAAGGAGAATAAATGATTTGTAACTCATTGTAAAAGTTTCATTTTTAAATTAAGATTTTAAAATGTAAAAGCTTTTTGTATCTTTGAAGAAGGACTTTGACATAATGAGGCAACGGATATTTTTTGAAGGTCTTAAAAAAGTAAAAAACAGCAACAACAACAAAAACACATTTTGCTCCAACATCTATTATATTATTTAAATTTTCCAGTTACTGATAAATGTTGTATTAATATTATGTGACAATATGTGGTTTCTAGGAAAACTGCATAAATAAAATAAATCTGGCTTCTAGTTAAAATGCAGTGCACACGATGCAAATGAGTTCCTGAGCATTTTTGCACAATGAGTTCATTTTATCTCATGTGCCACAGCTGGAAGATCTTGATGAGCCATTTGGCAATCACATCACCATTCAACAGTTCTATCTATGAAGTCAAAACACACACACACATGCACGCATAAAACACATGCACTCTCTCTCTCTCTCTCCCTCTCTCTCTCACAACAAGATGAATATGGTGGTCACTGCATTGAGAACAACAGGGGTGGCAGGTTAGTTTGGAGTGGTGCATTTATCACTCTGTGTGTGTATGTATGTGTGTGTGTGTGTGTGTGTGTGTGTGTGTGTGTGTGTGTGTGTGTGTGTGTCTGAAGTGGTTTATTTTTCATTGAGTGCATTGAGTAGTGGCACACACACTGATTATTCTAAGTGAGAGACAGAGAGGACAAGAGCAATACAGGGAGGGGAAAGGAGGAGGGCTTCTTCCAGACTATTACCAGCTGGAGAAAAGAACACACACTACCTTATTGTCATATATCAGACCTGTTGTGTTATTGAAACACTTAAAGCCGATTATACTTTTGATCACTCTTCCTTTCAGAATCTGTATTCTTATTATGTTTGGTTTTCTCTGGTATAGTAATTAATGGACCTGTTAACCTGTTTGGTGTGTTTGTGTTACATGTCGTACATATGTGCTCATCGAGGGGAATTAATCATATGTTTAACACAGTAAAACAATAAAAATGATTTCATATGTCCCTCATCTTTTTTCTTCCTCACTTCCCTTGTCACCCAAATTTTTGCCCCCCCACCCAACTCATACACATCTCCTGCTCTCTCTCTTTTTGCTACCTCCTCTTTGTCACGTCCCAGCAGATGGATTTTGGAACAAAGGGGGTGAGTGGGACCCCTTCTTACCGCCCCACCCCCATCACGCGCCCACACACACACACACACACACACACACACACACACACACACACACACACACACACACACACACACACACACACACACCATCAGTATCCCTGCCAGAAAAACCTATTCTGTAATCTGTTTCATTCTTCCCCTCCTCTCTCTCTCCATTTCTCTCTCTCTCTCTCTCTCTCTCTCTCTCTCTCTTTCCCTTATCGCACTCTCTGCAGGCCAGATGAGTGTTGGCCAGTCCCTCTGATAAAATCATCACCCTCTTTTTCCACTCCCACACTATCATTCTCTCTCTCTCTCTCTCTCTCTCTCTCTCTCTCTCTCTCTCTCTCCTCTCGCTCTTCGCTCACTCTTTCTCCTTATGCCCTCCCCCATCTTTCACCCATTTTCTCAGTGCACTATAATTGTTTCTTTTTTACACCGGTGTTTGTTCTCTTGTGGGGGTGTGAAGGTAGTAATAGGGGTGTTGTCTGTTTGACAGCTGTTGTTATGTATGGAGTGTTCTGGTCTATCTGCACAAGTGTGTGTGTGTGCTGCCTGTTGGGCAGCTGGTGTGTAGTTTTGTGTGGGTTAGCAGGTCAGCAGTAATATAATGAAGAGGACAGAAGTTAATTTGCTCATTGACAAGCTGTACATCAACACCCTCCAGCTTAGAGGTCTGTACCACCCAACCACCCCAAAAGCTGCATAGAGGATGAAGAATCATCAACCACTTCATCCACTACAACCAGCAAAAAAAAAAATTTATAATAAAATTCTAATTATTAAATATGAAATCATAATTTGCATAAATATGAGCTGGATATTGTCATGCGTTGTGAGCACAAACTCATATTGTAATTTTTTAGACTCATGAGATCAAGCCAAAGACTATTACCTGTGTAACAGGATAAAACCTACCCACTTACTTTAGTGTTGAATATTTGGTTTTATTTGGTTAAAAAAATAATAGAAAAATAAAAAAACATAAAACATAAATAAAATAGCAAAAAAATAAATAAAGATTTCACAATGCATTAACATGGCAGAACATAATTAGAATATGGTTTGAACACAGTTTTCTTAAGCACTCAATCTGTTGGTCAGTACTTTTGCTGTTTACTTCACCATGCTTGCTGTATTATAAACTGAGGGAAGAACATTTATAGAACAACCAAATGATCTATCCTGCAGTATTCAAACAGCACTGACATGCACAGTGTAGTTCAGTTTATTTGAAAAACTCATAAACTGCCTTTTTAAGGGCACAAGTGCTATCACTGGAATGGTACCATCAAGAGTATTTCTTCAGGAATTTAAGTCAGATAATATAAAAGTACCATTTCCCATTGCAATCTTTATGCATTGACTCCATACACCCTGTCTGGAAACCAGGTTTTTAATTTTATTTTTTTACTTTAAAAGGTTAAGTTATGAAAAACAAATATTACAATGTACACATGCCTCTTTCCCTTGAGAAATCCCTTTAAAACTAATTTAGAATCCACAATTGGACCTTAAGGGCAATGTTGTACTTTTGAGAGTACATTGAAATTGCTTGTACGTTGGAGGACTAAAGTTGGCCTGGACCTTTCTTTTAACAGTACAGGGAAAAATATCAAATAGACCTAGTGAAGCAGTATTAGAGCTTTAAAGAGGAATGTTTCAGAACATCAGAAGTGTTAGAAAAATAGATGAATATTCTTACAGGTTGGAGGAGAAGAGGAGAGGAGATTACAACCTCAGTGTATTGAGTTATTGGTGGATTGAGTTATTGATTAAAATTAGGCCCCATTTGAGAATTTTGTTCACGAATCTTAAAGAAAAGGCTTTACTACTGAAGGGTTGTGAACATTTAACAAAAGCCGTAAAGAAAAAAAATGCTTTAGGGTGGTGTTTGTCATAGACACTGCAGAAACATAACTGTGATTACCTATAACTTTGGCATATCATATTCTGCACATTGTTGCTGGTGAAACAAAATGTTGTATTTTGAAATGTTAAATTTGATACAGAACAAAAGAAACTTACAATAGAAGTTGATGTAAGATTATGTAAAAACAAAAGGAAACAATGTATTGTACAAATTTTATTGAGGAAAGAGAAATATTAGGAATATAAATTCCAACATCAAGCTATGATTAATTTTCAAGGTACAATTTTTTTTTTACTTTATAAGTCAGACAATCAGAAAGTCTCCAATAAAATTACATTTGGATTGTATTAGAATTCCTTTATTGTTGTTTAAGAGGGTGCTGAACATCCTTAAAAGAGCAGTGTTTAACTAAGTGGCCCATCGTCTGTTCTATCAACTGGCTCTCCAATCAAACACAAAGACACCTGTGTTCTGAACTGCCCCCCTTTCCTCCCAGGCACTCCTCCAATACCCTGTTAAAATATTGAGCAGGTACTTAAGTGCTATTTGGCTGAGAGCGGGTCATGGTGAAGGGTTCTCCATGCTCTAAGGATGCCTTCAAGAGATTGAATCAGGAAGCCACTGAACTGGCTGAGACCAAAACTGCTGCTATCAATTATTAACATGAAAATAAAGCTTTTATGTCATTTTCTCACAATAGCAGACATATATACTAACAAAAGGGTGTGAGTGGTAATGGATGCCACTTTTTATTAAAGGTTAAGAATATCAAAACTATTTAATTATTTTCATTGCTGATAACCAGATGAGCGCTGCAACTACATAGGCAGATGGCAAAAACAAATGAACATGCACATGTACTTGGCTGCTCACATTGTTTACATTATAAAAATGAAATGCAGACTGTAAATGAACAGATTGTCTGTTAAAAGTGAACGTTGGCTTGTTTTAATTCTGGCCGAATGAGACATGCACTAATAATTATACACCTACCTAGAGCATCTTACTTTTCTGACAAATGTAAATTTTACATCCTTGAATAAAGAATTAAAACAAAATGACAATGTCAAGTTAGCATAAATTTAAATAGATAAAAATGATCTAAAATATATGGAAAGACAGATTTATTATATTAAAACAGTAATGAACATTGTACTTGCCTGGACTTGAAAAGGCCACAAAATACCAGAGGCTTGTACACTCATGCGTGCATGCATGCGCGCACACACAAACACACACACACACACACACACACACACACACACACACACACACATGCAAACACAAAAAGAGAAAGAGATTTATTTGGTGTGAAGGAGACACTCCATAGGTTTCCTTGCCATTAGTGCATTTATATCCACCGTCTCTCCAAACAACAGCGGACCTCAGACAGCTTTCACAGCAACAAGCGCTGGGCCATTATCTGCTCACAGTGAAGTGGTCTTGTTATAGCAGGTGTGAGCGTGCATGGGGGAGATGGGGGTGGGGTAGAGAGAAATGTGTGTGAGGGCAAGAATACATATTCTTAAGTGCTGCTTCTATTTTCTCAAGTTGAAATCTTGGCTCTGTGTTCTTGGCATGACTCTTGGCTTGTGGTTGCACTAATGCAAACATTCAAATGCTCATTTGCATTTCAGGTGCCTTCTCTTTTTCATGGAAATGAGATTTACTTGACTGTCTGCTTAACCATGTTTAAATGTTATGGCTTTTTACAGTGAAAAAAAGGTCCACTACCAACTAATCTTTTATGCTTTGCACACAAAAGTGTTTTTTTCTTGGGCTGGGCTAGCTTTGCAGACCTTTGCCTATCAATATAAGGTGAAACTGTAACAAACAAGTCATACTCTGATCAAAATATGTTAATGTAAAGAGGGGTTTTATATTCAAATGACCTGCTAGGATAGAATACAATGTAGTTTCTTTGTAGTGTAACTGGGTAAGTATAGCATGGTGGGTAATTTCATGGTCATCCTGTATGTTTCTCATTTAGAGTAGCATTTTAAACCTGGAGCCTCAGCATTATACAATCCTTCTTAAAAATATGTAGGTTTGAAAGGATATTTATGCCATTGTTTTGTAAGCTTGTCCCAGGTAATCAGAAATAATTCACTTCTTGGCAGAGTATGAATAGGTAGATTGGAACATGAGAGATCATTTTAAGATGGTTGCTGTGTGATAGCTCTTTTAAGAGGTAATATGCTTTTAACCAACTGTATGATTTTCTTCACTTCAGTTAAGTATACAACATGTTCTAACTATTGTTTCTTTGAAGTCAGTACTGGAAGTGAGATGGTGAGTGATGATGTCTGTATGTGAAGAGAGGGGGTGTATGAGTGTGATTGATTAAGGATGCTCCGTTTTTGTTTGTTTGATGATGGCTGATGAACTGTGATGCTCTCTGTTCCCCTCAAATTCAGATTTGTCCTGGCATCTGTGACATGGGACCTCTTGTACCCCAGAGATACAACCCCCTAGAACTCACACCCACACACAAACCCAGACAAAGACAGAGTGAGGAAGGGGGCTGTCCTGATTGATGAGTGGGTGAATGAGACAGAGACAGAGATAGAGAGAGAATCCCTTTATCAGGGTGGAAAATGAGTGGATTAAAATGGAGTTGTATGGCCCCCTCTGGTTAATGCATAATGCAGCAGGCAGGAGCACTATCAGCAGCAGCCAGAAAACCCCGGGTGTCACCCCAAACACACAAAAACACACACAGATGCACTATAGTTCTTGAATGAGGTGACAAGTGATACATTGATATGACCTCTAAAAAAAGATGTTCAACACATTTCTCTCATTTACTAATAATACAAGGATGACACTATGGGCAATGCAAATTTTTGAGGAATACTTAACAAGTTTAAGTTAAGTTTAAGTTAAGTTAAAACATGCACACCAAAGTCAAAATACAAACCCACAATCAGAAAATCTTATTTTCATCTGATAGCTCTGTTTTGCATAACAGGTGTCTTATTGTATGGCATTTGCCTGTCATGCACTTTGGCTGTGACTGAACCAAATGTCTGCCAACTTGTTAGGATGGCAATGAAGTATTAAGTTATTGAGTACCCTCTTACCAACACAGCTTGGACTACTATGCCATAGCAAGCATTGTTACTCTGCTGAGAATGGCTTCCCACCCCCGTGATATTTGGTGGTCAACTGTGGTCAGAATAACCAGTGATTGACTTGCTAGAGAGTAGCTGATAAAGTGATCAGCAGCAGACTTTCTACAGTCAGTACGTCTATCAGTCCCCCTGTACAATTTCCCTAGTGACCCCTTAAATGTTATTGTTTAATTCACTTAACATATTTCACAGATAGGGTAGGAGAGTGGAAATGAGGGTAGGAACTGCTTATATGAGCTGGCTTATATGATGAAGTGAAGTGGAGAAAGGCTGATATTTTGTGTGTGAAAGAGACTAGATGGACAGGTAGTAAGGCCAGGTGTATTGGAGGTGGTTTTAAGTTGTGTTACCGTGGTGTTGAAGGAGACATGGCATAGGTGTTATCCTGAACGAGGACTATATCAAAAGTATTCTGGAGGTGAAGAGAGTGTCAGGTATGATGGAGCTGCTAGGTAAGAAGAAAAGAGGAAGGCCAAAGACAAGGTTTGTGGATGTTGTGAGAAAGGACATGCAGGCAGATGGTTTGAAGGAGGAAGATGCAGAGGACAGGAAGAAATGGAGACGTTTGATCCACTGTGGCTATGCCCAACAGGAGCAGTTGAAAGTAGTAGTAGTAGAAGAAGAAGAAGAAGAAGAAGAAGAAGAAGAAGAAGAAGATGTTACTGATATTATTAGATTGTGAAAAATTTGACCAATGCTGACAGATTGTATTGAAATGCTGACAGAGAATGTAGTAGGAATGCCGCACTAGGACAGGTTTTCTCTCTTATGTTCTATAAACTTACTAATAGGAACGAATCCTAGATCAGCACTCATATCCTGAAAAGCTTTATGCTCATCTGTGATACAAAGATTACGGTAAAAGGTTGCAGTTAGCCTTCTTGTAAGACCTTGATCCCACAACATACTGATTACCAGCGTGTTGCACTTTCCTCTAAGGCTTTAAGGCTTTAGGGATGGAGTTTAGTTTGTGCAGATTGTTGCTTTGAAAGGGATTGTACTTGTACTTTATTTCAACATGAAGAAAATACATCAACCATTGTTTTTGTATAATGCATCAGCTGTCTTTAGGCTTACATTTGATGCCAATTTTTTTTTGGAAACAATATACCTGCTTGAGCCAAGTACATTTTATGCAACACTTTTTTTCAGTATGTGATAAACTCTGAAAAGCGGCTATAGTCATAGATGAGAGTGTGGCAGAGGTAAAGTAAAGAGAAGATGTAAGCAAAGAACAAGGAAGGGGAGGAGAGGAAAAGCACAGAGAATGGGTATAGAGGACTGTAGAGGAAGGTAATTATGTGGAAATGAGTGATCTCCCAGCATGCCTTTCTCCTTCAGTGAGACAGACAGGAGCCATTTGTCATCCAGCCCAAAATGGCGTCTCTGGAGCCTACTTTAGAGAACGAGGGATTGGGGAGGAGTGACACTCATTCTTTCTCTCATTTTTTCTTTCGATCTAACTCACATTCTTTCACATACAGTTATTCTCTCCCTCGCTCTTCCTCTCTCACTTAAGTCTGCATTTCCTCTGCTGTCTGCTCAGAGTTTATGTCGTTGCAGAAACACACACAGTAAAGCTAGTTTGGTTTATAAAGTGCAAATTCATGCGCATGCACAAATACACAGGTCATTTGTGGAGTGTGTGCTCTGAAGCATGGTTATGGCAGCTGAATGCTAGCAGGTGTTTCAGTCTATGTATTAGTTTGTGTGAATGTGTGTGTGTGTGTGTGTGTGTGTGTTTGGTGATATGGCAAAACATACAACTGAGACTTATAAAAATACTTATAAAAAAATTTGCAACACACAGGATGTCTCAAGATTTATTTATATAAGCTCTAACAGATGAAATAGCCAGTAGTGCCACATATGATTTTACAAATGCATTTACAGTATAATACAACACAAATACAAATTAAATTTAAATAAAAATATGAACACAAATGGGAGCACATTACATGAAAATGCAATACAAAATACAGTTCTGATACAAATACAATAAAAATACAAATTATTTTTCATTTTTTCATTCTAGCTGGTCAGTAGTTAGTCTTGTCTAGCTGGAAGTGGTTATTTATTTATTTACAAAAAAACTAAAAATGCAAATTATTTTTTTGTTTTCCTGAGATGAAAGTTTGGTATAGTGAGGCTTAGCACTACTCAGCTCATAATATTTTGTCTGAAGTGGTACTGGTGCCACAAAACCATCCAACCATTTTCTGCCGCTTGTCCCAAACGGGGTCGCGGGGGAGTGCTGGTGTCCAACCCAGCACACACAGGGCGAGGACGGAGGACGCATCCTGGACAGGTCGCCAGCCCATCGCAAGGAGGAGCGGGACGGGGACGGCACCTTGCTCAAGGGTACCTCAGAGCAACCCATTGGGAAGGGGTTTGAACCCCCGATCCTCTGATCATGTGGCCAACGCCCTAACCACTAGGCCACTGCTGCCCCGCCACAAAACCAATCATTTTTAATTTAAGCATTATTGATAGATACCACTATATGCAAGGAAAATTCACAGTTTAATTAGCAGTCCTGGATGGGAAAGTCCATAGACATTCAGAAATGGTAAGAACATTTCTTCCTGTGTTCCAAGCAACAAATATTTAGCTGTCAACAGATGGTAACAAATATGTGACAGCAAACTGTATGTTTTTTGCACTTCTGATACCCATACAGCGACCTCCGCAGTGTTTCAGAAGTACAGACAGCAGTGTGTATTTTTTTTTTATGTGGATAGATGAATAATCTTGAGGATATGAGAAATTCATCATAATAATAATGAGGAATAAGAAATAAATCATTATAATAAAAGTGAATGATCACTAGCTAGCTTGTAATCATAAAAATAATTGAGGTTTGCTTTGATTAAATGTTCAGTGCAAAGACATGTGGACTACTGGTTGCCATTCCTTCATTCCCTCCCCAGAGAAGCATGTCTAATAGTGTAAATCCACCCTCTGATCAGCTGAATTCTTTCTCTGTTGGAAATCAGTAGAAATATAGCCATCAGTCATTACTGCAACAAATTAGACAACATTCATCTGTAATTTTGGCTAAATGACCCTGTTAAAATTGCTTTTTCTACCCTCCAGGTGAAAACTATTAATAAAACAAAACATTCCAATCAAAACAAGCTGGGTCAGGTTTGTAAGACAATGCTCAGTGAAGACTGATTGGATTTTATCAACACTGCCCTGCACTGGCTGCTGTGTTACAGGAGTCAAAGAAAATAGCACAGATATGGTTGTATGAGACTGTGTGTGCATGCGTGTTGGTGAGACACAAACCTAACTTAAGCACCGCTGGCAGCTTGCATCGTTCATTTCACGCACATTAACTGTAACATTTTCGCCCAAACAAGCTGAGTCCCCCCAAAAGCAGGTCAGATATGAAGGTTGTAGGGTGTCTGCCTGTCTGCCTCTTTCTCTCTCTCTCGCTCTCTTTCATGTGCAGTTGTTATGTGTGCAGTGTAGTGTAAACAGATGCAGTGGACGCTCTCCCAGTCTCTTAATGAGTATTAGGTTGGAGCAGATCTGAGATCTATTGGCTGGATTTATGGTGAAAAGGTTAGCACTCTCTCTGCCCGCCAGATGCTGTTCTCTTCTCTTGCCTTTACAGTCTCCACACGCCCTTAAGCACACGGTGAACTTTCAGATCAAAATGTCCATTTAATGTGTCCTCAGAAGCTGAGCAGGGGATGGAAGGAGGACAGAGTCGACTGCACTCGTCTTTCTGCGTCCCCCACTTTCCCTGAGGCGACAGACGTGGGTAACTCTCAGGGGCTAATAGAAGACGCTGGTAGAGAGAGGAGGAGAGAGAGAGCAAAAGAGAGAGAGAGTGCATAGTGCAGACTAAGGAGTGTTTTGACAAGTGTCTTTTCTGCTTCATTAATGAATGAATAGGACTAAGCCACTGATTCTCTTGTCTGCTTCTAACACTCCGCCAGTGCAAGCTCATAATGAGCAAAGCATTAATTTCATTACTCACCACTGTCAACAGTGCTGCACAGTATGTGTGAGTGTATTTGAAGCTGTGTTTTTAAAAGAAAACTCAAGCTTTAATTTTCCTTCACTTAGAAACAGATGACCTGTTGAGCTCAATCTAACTTCTTATAAGTGATTGTTGTGCATGATTATATAATGCAAAACTATAACAATTACATTATAATTTTTTTAAGATAAGAAATGCCTGAGCGACAGTCTTACAAAAGCAGTTTTCATTAAATGATATTCGGTTTTCCAGTGTAACAGTAAATGTTAATTACATGAGTTCATTACTTCGGGTCCCCAGTAAAGCAATGACTTCCATTACAACTTTTTGGAAATGTATTACCACAATTTTCTCTTGTAGGAAAACTAAATATGAACTAAAACTGAGAATGCACATTAATCTTCCAGTTTAGCCTTATCTTCAGCTGATGCTTTGGCTTTACAGTTGTGGGACATAAATTGCCACAGCAATGGTTTCATACTCTCCAAAGGCTTCTTTTAGAGATATGTTTCTAAATCAGCAGGTTTTCTGTTCTTTTCTAAACTAAGAAAATGCACTGGAACTGTTGTCTGCTGTAACTGGCTGTAGGCCACAGAATTCACAGATATTAGAATCTTGAGATTAGGTTACACAATGCTGAACTGTTAAATTTTGAACTTTAAATTTTACACATTAATAGTTCATGTCTGTGAACTTCATAAGTTATAGCTGTGTGAATGTGAGTGTGCATATGTGTGTGTGTGTGTATGTGTGTGTGTGTGTGTGAGTGAGAGAAAGAGAGAGAGAGAGGGGTTTGGTGCAAGTGGAGGCTTTTATGTCTGCTACAGAAGATGACTCAGAGGCAGATCTTGCTGATGGCGTGCCAACCATACCCCAGCACTGTGCCAACATTTGTCACAGGTTTAGCATTCATGCCAACTGCATCATCTGCACACACACAGAAGCATTACATGCTTACAAGTGCATATGACTACCCAAAGAAAGCGTAGCTAATGAAATGAAACCCATGTTTTACAGTCTCATAAAACACAGAGCTATAGGTGTGCTATAGCTATAGGTATATGAAATGCACATGAGTGTACAGTGCATTGTAGCTACGTAAGTAAGCTCATGGAAGCTTGTGAAATGAGGGCATACTATATTTCTAAATCTTTACATAAATGTATAAAATTGGATAAAATTATAATTGAAAAGATTGTAGCAGTCGTTTCCCAACCAAAAGAAACACTATTTTTTCTAGTTGATCAAAGGTTTGGGTTTCACTGGATGGAAAGCACATTTACGGTTAAGAAGTGTAACTGCCATACTGCCATTTTCTATCCATCCATACATCTAAGAATTTAAACATTTTAAACATTTTATATGTATATCAGAATGCAAAAAAAAAAAAAAAGAAATGTAAATAATGAATATATTTTTGTGATGCTGTTATATAAAGTACTGTGCAAATGTTTTAGGCAATATAAATTTAGTAATATATTACTAATTATCCATTGTATTCATTTAGTAGATGGCAGCTAGATGTAGGCATTAAGATACACAGGGAGTCTAATTATTGTGGCATGATGTGTTTACATAAGCAGGTAACAACAGTTTTCCTGCATATAGAAATTGTTACCGCACAACTGTGTTACACAGGTTTTGAGTATTGTACTCAATAGATCCATGCAAACATTTGATTTAAGAAACCTCTAATGACCTGGTCACAAGCTTCAACTGGTTAAGTTTCACTGATGAAAGTAGAAGGAGCAAATAGAAAATTCAATTTACATAATTTATTTGTATTTTACCATCCAGTGGAAACACACTTGGCAGTGAAAAACTGCTGAGTGTGAAAAAAAATTGACCTTGGTTGATTAAATACATTTGATATCACAGATAAATTGTGCAAATTGTATTTTTGGCTGAACTTGTGCTTTAAAGATAGCATTTGTTTTACAAACACGTGTCGGAAATGACACGTTACTGATAAGTGAACAGCATTACAAATGTACCATTTTTGGAACACATGAGGTCCAGTAAAGTATAAGGGTTATGGAATGAGAATCATCTGTTCCAGTAAATAAACTACACTGTCCTGCAGAGCCACACACTGGAGAAAGAAAAAAAAAACATGCTTATTCTCAGAGGGGCTCAGAGTCACACACTTATTCAGGCCAGTGCACACTTGCTTTGGTCCTCCTCACTCCTCTCCCTCACTCTTTTTCTCTCTTTCAGACGTTCGCGGTCATGTGACGTTCCACTTCACTGTTCCCTTTGTTTGACATGGCCATGGTCACTCCTTTGTTTATCTTAGACACACACACACACACACGTACACACACACTCTTGCTCCTGTCTTCCACTTGATCATGTATTATGGTTAGAATGTCTCTCCATCCAATTGATAACCTGCTTCCTCATTCTCCATCCATCCACACTTGTGTGTTTCCTGGACTGTGCAAAAACAGCTAACTAAGCAAGTGACTATTTTGGGTTTGTCCTCAGCATCCAGTAAATGGTGATGTGGCCTGTTTTGAGTAGCAGAGTAACACAGTGGACCAGAGTGGGGCCAAACAAAGAGCTCTGCTCTACTTGAAGCGTTTCAGCAATAAGGTATTACATCAAGGTACTCCCAAACACATGGGAGCTCTTTATGGTGATCAGTCGAGTTGGCTGTTATCATAATATATGTTGGGGGTGATATGTTCCTTCTATTATTCAGATTAATTCACACTGCCCACTCAATATCTATCGATATTTGTTGTTGCAGCAAATGTCATGTCCAATGGTAATGATTCCATGGGTAAGGCCTTATGCAACATCATTTGATGCAACATCAGCAAAGTGTTAGCTAGCATGTATGTAACAAATGTCATGTTTAAAGCTTGTTATTTGGTCATGTTTTAGACTACATACTGAGGCACAAACCACAGAGGTTCAGGAACAGGTTTAGAGGACCCATAGAACACTTTATAGCAAGTTTTTATTACTATAAATACCTTTTGGTGTCTTCTTGTCATCCTTATTTGAATTCCTTCTCCAGCCTAGAATATGTCTGGCCAAAGAAAGACTCCAAGCATAGGAACAAAAACCCACCCTAGCTCATTTGTATGGAAGTCTTGCTTTTGTAATTATCCCTCACTGAAATTAGCTGACACACAGACACAGCAACACGTGCACACAAGGGGATGGAGGGTCTTCCAGGTTTCTCCCTTTCATCAGCATCAAACTCTCGACCTCAGCTCCCCCAAATGCTCCACACCCCACTAACACCACCAACACCCTGCACTCCCACACACACACACACACACACACACACACACCAGCAGCATGAGCAGCTACTGTTATAATAAGGCAAAAACGTATGCTCTCAATATAAATGCAAATTGTGACAGGTCCCAAGGTGAAGCCACCCAGACGGGGCCCTTGGTCTCGAGTGTGTGTTTGTGTGTGTGTGAATGTGTGTGTCAGTGTGCTTACATGCATGCATCAATGCTTTTTGTTTTTTCTCATTTGCATGAAATGGAAGAACATCTATGATGAACAAGAAGGAAAGTATTTGTGAGTATTCAAATTTAAATGTAATTCACAGATAACTACAGATCTGTGTACAGATCCATGGCACATTCTTTCTTTTTTATATATAGACCACCTATTGTCCTTTGTTTGCCTTGATTTATGGATATTCTTATAAATGTCTATACTGTGTGAAATACAAATACACTTTGTTCAAATTCAAATTTCTCTGAATATATCACTTTACTTTATACCTTACAATATTGCTTATAACACAAGGTGCAGGTTAGCATTTTCACAGTAATTACAACATGGATGTATTCTTGTAGAAGCTTCAGCTACTTTGTTTCAAACTCTTAATATGCCAAAAATTCAGTCATTGGGAGTGGTTTAATGTTAAATGCTCCATTGTGTTGACACAGTCAAAATTGTTCATAGCAGAGATGGAAGAAACCAGATGTCTTAAGTGTTCCATGCCTCTGAAATGTGCATTGCAGAATGTGGCAACCCTTTACTGCAGTGTATCATTTATTAACCTACATTACAATAATATGTCACCCAGAATGTTAATACATGTGCTGGGTGCTTTTGCCTGACACCTGAGACATGCAATGTGTTGCAATGTGTCTAAAATACATTTCTGGGCTTAAATGTTTTCTCTCATTCGTTCATTGCAAAAAGGCAGGCAGGGCAAAATAGAACTCAAAGAAAATATATTGATTGTGAACACCATTACTTTACCATCACATATACATTATCAGCATCATATGTATTATAAACATCATATATAAAACCTAAGAAGATGTGCAAGTTCATGGATCGATTTGCGTATTAAATTTATTGGCTAAAGACTGTAGCTGTTTACACATTGTGTCCTCTGTGTGACACTTAAAAGAAATTTGAATCAGTACATTTTATACCATTTAGCATCAGACCTCTCACAACAGCTGAACTATACACTAATTTGGAAAAGGAGAAACCTCCTTTAAGGCTTATATGGTAACTCTAAATTATTTTTTTATCATTCTTTTTCCCTTCTGATGTAATCTTACTCTCTCCTCTTAGTTTCTGTTTTAGTGGTGAGCCGAGTACATTTTGTTCCTAACCTTTTCAGTTCGCCTGGTACTAGTTGTAGCTGCAGAACCTTGAATGTGCTCTCTCTCTCTCTCTCTGTGTGTGTGTGTGTGTGTATGCACATGTGGGTATTTGTATGTGCATTTGTTTATGTGTGAACACTGACTACCTGCGTGGTTGATCTTTTATAGCTGTTTTCATGCATGAATATAAAACATAAAAATGCTACCATTATTATCCCACATTTAACCCCCCTAAATGACCTGCCCGTACTCTTTGTTGAAACAAGGCTCATTTGATGATTAATTAACCCAATTAATAAAGAATAAGACCTGTGACAGCATCGTTTAGAGATAACAGGAGACGAAGGTACTAAGAAGACCAGCGTAATTATCATTAAATTACCATTCTAAAGAGCACTTACTAATGGGATGTAGAATGGCCTCATTTTAAAATAGTCACAGTGGTCTGACAATGTTACCAAATGTTAACCAGGAGGGAAGATCAGGTTTCCCAGAGCAGCAATCCTCTTCAGTATAACATCACCAAAAAGGTTGTTGCATAAAGCCATAAAAGAACCACTTCTGATCCCTTAAGAATATTTTAATCAATTGCTGTTTGGAGAAACACAGTTGTAAGCAAAGTGTGTGCATGAAGGACCATCTAAAAAATCTCCACATCCTATGAAGATTCCAGGGATTACTTTAAATTTGAATTAACATTTACATTCTGTGAAGATCCTTCAAATGTTTAAAAGTAGTTCCACACCCTACAAAATGGTTCTTCAAGGATTCTTCAGTAAATGCGAGGGTTCTATATAGAACTATGAACATGCAATGTATAAGTAATTCTTACCCTGGATAAATAAAAGCCTAATCTGTGAGATTTCTCTGCATGTGTGTGGCACTGCTCAATGGATTCTTTTTAAATAATTCCTTTTTGAAGACATTCAAAACCAATTTCTATATTTTTTTTTAGAAACCTATACCTGAGAGAAGAAGGCCAGGTTTTCTAGAGTGTTACAGTATGATTGAACTCTGTGGAGAATAGTAGGCTTATTTGTGTGTAGAGGCTTGTTAAACCCTTGTGATTTGATGCTATGCTGATGCTTAACTAGGGCAGACAATCTAATATGTTGTCAGTTTGAGCAATGCTGATATAGTTTCTCGATTTCAGCTCCATTGCAGTTAATATTAAGGGAATTACATCTTGCAGTTATTACTGTTGCCCTTCATCAGTATCACACAGATATACAAAACCACTTTCTTCAAAATTTTGATTCCCTTAGTGGATAGCTTTTGTTTAGAAGGTTTGTCAGTGGGTTTCTCTGAACAAAAAACACATTCATTACCTGATTACATCACATTACACATTAATCACATAACCTGATTACTCCATTTCCACATCACTTGAGTAAATATTAAACAAAATGATTACCAGAAGAACATGCTGAAATAAAAATCTGGATTGTTTTTATATATACACTTTAGATATGTGGGTTGTACTGATGTGAATAGGTTGCATCATTTTTCCAGTGTGGTTTGATGTAGATGTAGACCCCTACTTGGCTGATGACAGTGGAGGTCCATGCTTTATTACTCTTAAACACAGCCCTCAAAATATTGTTATTCATGAGCATGAAAGCCCCTCAGCATGTCAACTGTTTTTATTCAACAGAATAAAATACAGAATTATATACAGAATTTATACAGAATTTATTCAACTATTTCTGCATGCTTTGAATTATAACATCTTAAAATGTTCATATATGATACATGTACCACATTACCCCTTCAAATTCAGAGAGAGAGAGAGAGAGAGAGAGAGAGAAGGCAAAAGAGAAGCAAAAGAGCAAGATTGAAGAGAAGAATAATTGAGGTTTTTAAGGTTCTTTTAGGGAGAATGCCATTATTTGAATTATTTGTATAGTTGTCTGAGGTGATGTTTTTTGTAACCTGAGAGGGGTTTTCAAAGGATGATGCAATTTGAAAGATCAGAGGGTTTTAGCAAGGATGTTATTGGTTGAGAGAGCTGTGGTGGAGACCATATTAGCATAAATTATCAGTTTTCCACCATCTACTCCTTGCAGCCTTTCACACTTAATTGGGCCTCTCAGTGCTGGGCTGCCTGAGTGGGTAACAAAAACTCTGCTCTCGCTCACCAGGCAGCAAGCTGTGCTCAGACAAATAGGGCATGAGTGATCCGACGCACACTAACACACTCACGTGCTGATCTGGCAGTTGCAGCAGCACAGTCTTTCTCTCATCCAGTATTTTTGGAAGAGTGAAAGCAAAAAAGAAAAATATGGATGTCATTACTCCTCTTTGTACAAAGTAATTTCTTGTGAGGTTGGTCAAAGCAATATTAGGCCCAATGGTAGAAACCACACCATGGTCATCTGTCAGTGTACAATGGTGAAACGATTTGATGCCTAAGGGTACTGAGAGGAAGACACAATTTTAACAACTCATTAGAATCACAAAGATGAAATCATATTTAGGCTTCAAATGTTTCTGGCATTAAAGACCATAGTGCTCTGATGCAATGCTCTCCAACAAATCAGAGCAAGTTTCTAGGCTTTTAGCAAAAAGGGCTCTATTAAGTACCAAAAAAAAGGCTTCTTGCCCTGTAACAATAGTGCAACACTGTTGTATAACATTTTATAGAATTTTCTTTTAAATACTATACAAAAATTTCTCATTTTGATTTTTTATCATTTAGAATGATCATTTAGCCATGCTTGGATACATTTAAATGTCCGAATGGTTCCTTGAATTGTTCTGTCACGCTTAGAACATATGTCAAACAGTTAGTCCAACTGCATAAAAATAACATAGCATGAAGTGAAATTGTAAAATGCAAGGTAAATGTAGAAAATGGACCAAAAGCAAAAAACAACAACCAATTTTTCAACCAATCTTTCACCAACTAACCAATTACACCTTATCATACAGTTCTAGAATATCCTATCCCGTGATCCCCCCCGTCTGACACTGATTAAGTGACTTAAATTGTGGTTTATTAGTATAAAGCAAGTGCCTGACTAAAACTGGCACTTGCCATAGCTCACCAACTAAACCTGAACATAACAACCAGAAAACAAAGAAAAATAATTAATAAACACAGACAAAAATAATTTTATGAAAAACCAAGCTCATGATTTATTTTTGGAGAACTGTTCACTTCTTTTGGTTTTAAGTTTTTGATCAGGTGATCTTCTGCTTCTGTTGGTTGCATCTTAAAGCAATTATATCAGCAGTCAGTGAATGATGTTTTGTTGATAAAAACCTACCTAATAATAATTCTGATTATCTCTGCATATACAACCCACCCTCCTGATACTTTTAAACTGTGAGAATCAGGGATGTCCCAGTGACCCAGTCAGCAAAAGCGCTGTGAATTATACATCCTCTTAATGGACACACTTCATTGCCAAGGCCTTTATGTAATATATGTCTGTGCAAACCTGTGTGCTTTGACCATATGCATCTTCATGACTAATTTATCACACTTGCTCTTTATGTGGCAGAGGAAGGCACAGAACTGCCTAAAAAACGTTTTTATAATCAAATAGTTCATTATATGAAGGTTCCCAGTGTTCACCTTGGATTTTAAAGCCAGACTGAACTTCAACTTGGTTAGGAACACGAGTTTATATTTAAGAAGGATTGGTTGGTTGATGGGGGCAGCGGTTGCCTAGTGGTTAGGGTGTCGGCCACTTGATCGAAGGATCGGTGGTTCGAACCCCTTCCCAATGGGTTGCCCTGAGGTACCCTTGAGCAAGGTGCTGTCCCCGTCCCGCTCCACCCTGCGATGGGCTGGCGACCTGTCCAGGGTGCGTCCTCGCCCTGTGTGTGCTGGGTTGGATGCCAGCACTCACTGGGACAAGCACACTGGGACAAGCACACTGGGACAAGTGGCAGATAATGGATGGATGGATGGATGGTTGGTTGACTGTTAGCATTTGTCCTGTAGTGAGCGCTTCATATTCTGTAGTTATTATTTTTGCAGCCTTTATAAGGTTTAAGATTCAAGATTCCTTTGCTTGATCATACAATTTTGAATGAAAAGGCATGAAACATCATTCATTCTATAGAAACATATATACTTTTAAAAAAGAGAATCATAAGAATATGTATTTATAAATACACACAGTAGATGTACACAATGTAACTCATCACATAATGAACCAAGGAAAGAAAATTAACTATTTAACTGTTTGTAGAGGGGAACACTAGAGAAGAACAGTAGCACTATTAATAAATTACCACTTATTGGGAAAATTCAGAAAAATATGTGGTTGCTAAATTATTCCAAGGCTCACTGCTTAACAGAAGCCGGTGTGAAATGCTATAACATTAGATGTGGAACAAAAAAAAAGATTATTAATCCAATTAACTTCACTGGCTTGCTAGAAAAGAGCTACTCTTTGCTGGAAGCGAAAGTGGCACAAGCCACGTCCTTACCTGCCCCCCCTCCCATGCCCCTAAGCAGCATCAGCACATGCAGCTGAAGCTGCTGCAGAGTAGGCGCAGTGAAAAGTAGGCCAGCTGCAGTTCTGTGGCCCTGCTTCATCAATATGGATGAAGAGAAGAAGCAACAAGCTAAGCCTACCTTTATCTGCCCGACTCAATGAGAGAGGGAGGAGAGAGAGAGAGAGAGAGAGAGAGAGAGAGAGAGAGAGAGAGAGACAGACAGACACCACATAAATATTCTTGGATGGCGCGCCTTTTGGAACTAGACTTTTTGGAAATTCAATGTTCAGCATTAATCCCATGATCCTGTGCAACATTATGCAGGCAGCTAATGCTGAAGTGACATATGTAATCAGCTTTCTCCCAGAAGTCTGGTCCTAAGTGCTTTGGGGAGACGCAGGTACCTGAAGTTCCTTAGCACAAAAAGTGAGAGAGAAAAGGGGGCTTGGATTGAGCACTCGCCATAAATTGTTTGCTCTCTGCTTCAATCGACTGAAACCCTGTGACCTGTGCTGAGGATGGATCTGGTTTCTTATGCAAATGGAAATCAATTATGTCTCTGTAAATGGGGAGAGGCACAAAGAAGCTCTTATGTGTGATAGAGACTGAGAAAGAGGTAGAGGGGAAAAGAGAGAGAAGGTTAGCAGAGAAGGTAAGAATAGACCTGCTTCCTTTTAACAAGCCTCTGATGTTTGCGGAAATGTTTACACTCTAAGAGGAGATTATTAAATATAAGTAGGGAAGTTCCGATGGACTTTGGAGACCTTCAAGTGCTCACTAACAAGGAAGATAATTAAAGGATGTAGCATTACCTTCGCAATACAAGACATCTCTCATCTCTTTTTTGCAGAACCTCCAAAGTACACGTGCTCAGGAATACATAAATTCCATGGCAATAGGCGAAACATTAAATCGCCGGCTCTGTGCATTTCTGCCACATTAAAGTAAAAGATTTTAGCATCTTTATGCATGAGCATCCAAAAAAATAACACCAAGCTTCTTTTTTTTATTCCATATGGCAAACACATTTTAAGGATGAGGATGAATTATAGAGGATATGGAGTAGGATAGTGGAAGAAAAGGCGAGAAAGTAAAAGAGAGAGGGAGAGGAAAGCTATCTCCCCGGGTGGGTTTTGAGTTTCTCCCTCTGAGCCGGATGAGGAGAATCTTCCGGAAGAGTGAAACCACAGTAGCGGCAGAGGGGTAAAGTGAACCAGGCACCTGGTGAGACAGATAGAGGAAAGAGAGATGTAGAAAGGAAGAAGGAAGAACCCCCCCCCACCACCACCACCCCTCATCCCCACAGTTTAAGCCCCGTTCAGGCAGTTAAAGTGAGCTGAGCCCATCTGTGGATGAGAGAGATCCAGAGATAGTCCTGATCACACTACCTTAACAAATAACCCCCCCCCCCCCTCCCCCAACCACCATCAATCTGTGGATGCAACCCAAGCTCC
This sequence comes from Hepsetus odoe, assembly GCA_017165825.1. Lineage (NCBI taxonomy): Eukaryota > Metazoa > Chordata > Actinopteri > Characiformes > Hepsetidae > Hepsetus > Hepsetus odoe. The sequence goes on along the minus strand of CM029373.1, from coordinate 20,692,442 downwards.
TAAAGACAAAACAGCAGGCCGATCCATTGCCTCAGGAGAAGTGAGGGAGGGTAACCATGGTAACTCCTGTCCCGGGGCAGTGACCAGATGCTTAAGTGAAAGAAAAGGATTTTTTTCCTTGTTATTTGTGAAAGGGGCCTGGAGGTGTGGGTGGTGGGGGGGTCAGCACAACCTGTAACATTTCACTTGTTGATGACTGACCATGGGTTGAGCTTATAATGATACTACAATTGATCGGTGTACCTGTCTCAGTTAGATATATATCTGCCAAGTCTGGCATGGAGCTGGACATGCTGGACTGGACAACACCAAGAAGAGCATATGCTATGATAGCAAATAGTGAAAAAATGTAGGCATGTCCTAATTAATTTTCCATGATGATCTGATTAAAAATAATCCTCGATTAAAATTAACATGGATCTGTAAGTAGTAGTTGCAAGATGTGCATGTCTATATTAAATTATCCTTCCACTCTTTCCTGCATCAAGAAAGGAGGCATATATTTGCCATATAATATGCATGTATTGTACATTTAGTCTTTTTTCTTTGCTATAAATATTTTGTACAGTTGATTATTGTTCAGATATGCCATTTGCTTTAAATTATGGCAGATTTCATTATTATTATTTTATATGTACCAGTAGTTAAAATGGAGTAAATATGCTACCTTCTGCCCATAAACCTTTGAACAATGCTGTAACTGTGTTCTCACTTCCTGTCCTTTCTTTGCTTTGCTATAAATATATTTTGTAGTCTTTATTTTCTTTATTTTTACATGTAATCCAACAAAAGGCTAAGTGGGTTTATATGTTGCACTCGATTCAGAGCTAGGTCAGTTTTCACTTCAGGGTAAAATTCAGGTCAAAACACAGCACCTGAGTTCAGTGTAACAACATCACAGTATTTATGCATGTAATAGAGTGGACTTTGCTACTGGTAAGCTATAAATATCAGTATTGCAGGTACAGTGTGCAGTCTTTAGTGTATGAGTCACCATGGAATCAAACACCTTCCTGACCGAAGACACGCATACATGCAGATGAAGAGTGATTTTATAGAACACTGGCATTACGTTACATAATACATCACTTGCTTTTAAATACAGGTTCATATCCTTTAGAAACAGCTGAGAAGAAAAGGTCAAAATGTTTGATAAAATATAATGAGCAGAGCATGGAACTATTCTATTTCTCAGATAACAACTTCACAGCAGCCTGTGGTTGGTCATTTCATTGAAACGGCCCCAGTGTCAGAGTTATTAGGCAGATCTTTGGCGTGTTGATTAAAGAATCCCACCAAAACCTCTTACAGTATGCAGAAATCTGATTTGCAAAAGAAGTGTACACTTATCTGCCATTTTAGCTTTTTAATGGAATTATTGAACTGTGGTCAATTCACATACAATAATAAATGCATCCATGTGCCATTCAGGAGAAGGATTACAGTAGCTGTTACAGTTAAATGATAAAAATGAGTCAGTTTTGTAGAAGGCAGACAAGAAAACAATTGAAGAAAATGTTTTTATTTTGTTTTTTGTGTTTTGTTTTTTACAAAAAACCTTTAAAGTCTAAATAAAGGTAATTTAATAAGTTTAATTTGGTCAAATAAAGGGTAAACAACCTTTACACTTTACAGTCAGAACTGCTTACTTAAATGAGCAGAATATATATCAGCTAAGTGTGCTGAATAAAATTAATATTTGTTTTTATTTACAGGCAATTAATAAAACACTTGATTTATATATTAACTCTGTTATTAATTATATGAAATGTTGCGAAGTGAAAAGTCTCACTCACCTCACTGCTCTGGGACATCAGTGCAGTTTCTTTTACTTTAGTAAAGGAGAGACTCATGTGTCCTTTCACGATAAACTAATAAATGGCAATATGAAAGTGACCATTCTTGTTATTTGAGTACACGGCACAACACACAGTGAACCACGATGAAGTTACACCTCTGCATTTAACCCACACACAAACGCGTGCAGTAGGGGGCAGCTACTGAAAGCGCCTGGGGAGCCGTGACAGGGACGGTACCTTGCTCAAGGATACCTCAGGGCAACTGGCCTCGGATTTGAAGCCACGATCTTCTGATCCTGGGGCCAACTCCCTAGCCAATAGGCCACCACTGCCCCTTTTTTTTTTTTTTTTTAAGAAATGTGTAAATAAAATGAAAGAAAATCTTCTCAAATTCACTCTTCTTTACTGAGCATGTCCCATGAAGTCCAGTGAAGTTTAATGAAGTCTAAGAGTTGCTGTTTAAATCAAGTATATTATTTATATTTTCATTTTTGATGTATTATTGTCAAGAGTTTTTTAGATGTTTTTAAATATTTCTGTCTGATCTGCAGTGGTTTCTTGACTGCTCATATTTTCCACGGCACAACAAAATAAGAGCCCTGTTGAGGTCATATAGAATAAATGTCTGTGACTGTTTCAGTCAAAGAGTATGAATTAATGCATTTAAATTTGTTTTTAACAAGTACATTATTTCCTATTAACTACATATATAAATCAAAACTTTTATACATGTGCACAAACAAGCGGCAAAAAAATATTTTTTTCCTCCTACATGGAATGGCTAATGGCTATGGTCGATGGCTATACTAAAGCAAATGCTGTATAAATGTAATATATAAATAACAATTAACAGTGAAATGTATGTTGTGTTTGTGTTCTAACAAGGCATAAAAAGATTCCATTAACATCAATAATAGACTTAAACCATTTCTCTTGTATCATTTGTTCTGAATTTTTCTTACATTGTAAACAGGCAGCTTGTAATTACACAGTGTGTAAAAAAATACATTAAAAAATTATACTAATAAATATATTAGATGTATTATAATCACCATCCATATTTCAACTATTTGTTTATTATAATATTTAATATAAAATGTATGCAAATGGCCATGCATAGCAAGACAGAAACAAGAGGGAAAGAGGAAGGGGTGCTAAATTCATTTAATTAAGTGTAGAGTCTCCCAATAAGGGTTGAGTGAATTTTGGGCTGTCTCTCCTTTGCTTTGCATGCGGGCACAAAGGGCCAGTGGACATACAGGCACAAAAGAGGCAATGATGGAGCAGATGCCGACATCATCCCATTAAATGAAGCCGACCATTCAGAGAGAGAATGAAGATCACACTCTCCCTACACCAGCAACCTGCTAAAGGAGGCTCTTACTCACACTTACACTGACACACACACACACACACATACACACACACACCCACAAAAGCAAGACCCTCCTCATTAGCCCTACTGCTCCTGCCTATACTCTCATTATTAAAGCCTGTATTAATTAGTGTTCAGAAGAAACCATTTAATTCACTGAGGACTGACAATTTAAAGGGTATGAAGATTCAACTTTATAATAAATCATATGTTGGTGCCATGTTGTGTTTCAGGTCCCACAATGGAGCTCAGCACAGCAGGAGGTTTGTTGGCTTGTCGAGTAGAAATAAGCCTAGAGCAAAGCTGACTGCATGAGCAACACTTCAGAATTGTCAAATGAATGGGAACTAATGGAAGAACAGAGTGAATGCTGTAGTTCTTCCTTAGATGTTGCCATTTTGTCTCAGTTCAAGCTAAGGTAATGTAATGCATTATCAGATTAGCTTGTGAAAGCCTTTAAAGCAAAAAAAGAGCAAGCCACTCCATAAAAAGAATAATTCAGTCCCACACCTGAATGTAAAGATATTGCTGTTTGTGGCAGTGACAGTTTTATTGAGACTATATGCTATGAGACTCTGAGTTTTATTGAGACTATACACTTGTAACCACCGGTCCATGGTGAAACAGAGCTAAAATTGCAGTCTCTACCCAACTGAATCAGATGTGCTCGAATCCAGTATTAAGTCTCAATCTTCTGTCCCATCGTTTTGAGATCTGAAGTGGCACCTCTTATTCCGACTGTCTCTCCACACCGCAAGCGCAGTATCTTCATCATATCCGTCACTTCTGATTTGCCTTGCCTCTTTGCCGCTTTCTCCATGCTCCTCTGTTTTCCTTTATGCGTGAGCGGTGGCTGATTCTGCAGATTGATGAGCTGCTCACATTGGAGCAGGCCAGTTTGGCAGATTGACGTCAGCTGTGTCTCGCTCCTCTAAGAAGCCAATAAGGCCTTGTTAGGGCCTATTAGGGCAATACAGACCCGAAACCCTTTCTCACATACAGTGTAGGTCAAGACAGTTATGCCATAACATAATTAGCTATGCCTATGCATTTGTGCCGCAGGGACACCTGTTGGGTTCCAAACCTGACCTTGCTTTCAGTCGCACTCTTTTGTCAGAGATGAGATGAGAAGCTCAGGTGTCTGTGGCTGATATGATCATTAAGCATTCTACACCGTCAAATCCGGGTCAGCCCTCATTTTCGGCAATATATATGAAATTCTGCTTTATTTTACCCTATACATGTCCTCTTCAAGATGGCAAGGATATTTTTCTTGTATGCAAGGAACACTCCTTGCAATGTGTGATATCAAATGTGTAAATAATATGAACCTTTGAGGACCATGCTGATACTGACATCACCATGTCACTGTTACTGCTTTGCTGAGAATAGGTAAAGTACAAGCTGAGTGCAATGCACCCTCAAAGCTACAACACAGTTCTTAAAATCTAGTTATGCATCCTCTGGTCTCTTTCCATTGGATAGAGGGAAGGGGGCTGACAAACTGCACAGGAACAGATGGACTACAACCTGTAACTGCTCCTCAAGGACTTAAATGACAAACATGGAAACTGTAAATTTCTATTTAGGTGTAAAAAATCCCATGCACTTTTGTCTTTAAAAATTATTTGTTGGTCTTTGAACTGTATGCCATTGCACTACCTTTAAAACTTAATTGCATTTTAAGTGAAAGTGACTAATTGTGAAACACAGCACAGCACAGTAAACCGTGACCTCTATATTTCACCCATGCACACACACATGCAGGAGGGAGCAGTTGTTTAAAGTGCACGGGGAGCAGTGATGGGGATGGTATCTTGCTCAAGGGTACCTTAGGGCAACCTGATGGTCTGGGATTTGAACCCATTACCTTCTGATCTTGGGGCCTAGTCCCTAACCACTAGTCCAAAGTTGCCCCTAAATTTGCATTTGCTTAATTATCTTCTCTGATACATAGAAAATATGTAGTTTGCATTGAAAAAATACTTACATTTCTTATTAAAATAAAATCAAAATTGTACATTACATGTATTTTTAGATTGTTCAGCGCACCAAGATGACCACACAGACCTTCAGTCATTGACAGGTTTGTCCTTTGGGCCTGTTTGCAGAATACTGATTCTCATAAAACCTTTGCAAGATTTTCATGTGAACATACTCTGAACCCCCATCCTTCCACACCAATGGCAAATTCTTCAGAAATTAGCATATGCAGAGTCTAATTTGACATGCTGTCAGGACAATAAAGATTAAAATGAATTAATTCTGTAATTAATTGGCTACGCATAGTAGGGCAGACATCTTGAGGGCACGGTAGGGTAGAGAAAAGGAGAGAAAGGTAAGTGACATGTTTTTGATTTATCCAGTATGTGTACAGTCTGAAGAAGGCCAGCATTTAAATGTTGAAATGTGTTTATTTTTCTCTCTCTTTCTTTCTCTCTCTCTATCTCTCACTCTCACTCTCCCATTCTCTGTTCATATTGCGTGGGCAGTCTCGGCTGCACTATGGGAGATATGTCAGGGTGTCCTGAGGATACGCCGATGAGCAGGAGGTGGCTGTTAGGCAGCAAAAGATGCACAGCTTGTAAGAAGTGGCCGACATAAACTGTGTCACTTCATTGGAAAACAATAGAAGACAGGACACGGAGCACCCCCCCCCTTCTCAAAGCCACATGGCTTTATTGTCTGCCTCCTCCCTCTCTCTATCTCACTCTCCTCCCAGCAATGTGAATGAGTGGTAGGTGGGGGGGGTGAAAGGGGGGTGTGTCAGGGGGGTCTGGGTGTGCCCCCCACCCCTGTCTGCATGTGTGTGTGTGGTGTGTGAATGCACAGACGGTTCAGTAGTAATTTGATGTGTGTCCCAGGGGACGTTTGATGGATTAAAGCTAAGCAGCTCCATTGCTGTGTACCACCTGATCTCTCTCCCACTGCTGCCCCATATAAGCCTGCCTGACTGCTGATCTCAGCTAGTCTCTCAGTCGCTCTCTCCCTTTCTCTCTCTCTTTCTTCTCTCTCTCTCTCTACGTCTCTCTGACTCTCTTTTTCTTTTCCTAGCGGCCCCCGCTGCAGCCCGGGAGCTATCCAGTGCTGAACGAGTGTCTTTTTCTTTTTTTTTCCCCATTTCTTTTCTCTCTCTCCACAACCAGGGAGAGAGGAGAGAGAGTGAGCGTGTGCATGTGTGCGTGTGATTTGTACAGTAACGGCGCACACACGCAGCATCGCATCATCCGTTGCCTCTCCTACTCTCGCCTGGCTCTCCATCTCCTTTATCTCCATCCCTGATTCTTTTCATCCCTCTTGCATTCTTTTACTTCTTTGCTGGGAGGTCAGGTCTTTTATTAAGTTCATTGTACGGATCTATGCTCCAGCTGCTTCTTTTTTTCTCCAGGAATCTTTTTTAAATAATTTTTTTTTTATCCATTTTCTTTTTTTAAATCCCCTCCCGTTGCCTGTTCGACGCCCATGCGTAGTGCTTCTTGCGTGTGTGTGCTGACCGTGTGTGAATCATGCCCCGCTCCTTTTTGGTGAAGAAGATCAAGCTGGATGATTTCTCCTCGTCTCCTGTGGTGGCATCTAACCATCATCATCACCATCATCATCACCATCACCTGGACGACTCCTTCACTTTCACCCGCTCCATCACAGACTCTGTAACCAGCTTGGGTGTCCGGCTCAGCGAGAATGGTGAGTGTGTGCCTGTGTGTGTATGTGTGTGTGTGTGTGTATGCATGCATGTATTAGCCTCCATGTCTGTCTGAGAGTCTATCGCTTTGTGCAACTAAACACTCAATACCTTCACACTCTAAGTCTTTGCTCGGCCCATTAGACCAGAAGCACAGAAAAGCAGGATTGTGATGAATATGTGGTGTAATTTTTCCTTTAAATCCTAAATTTTACTCACAATGCCTGGTTGAGAGTCATCACCAGATGTTTCATAAAGCCTGGTGTTTTGTTGTGGTTTCAGGATCCTAAATAATCCCTAAAACCCAGTTCTCCTGATCCCCTTTTTGTCTCCCCCTCTTTCTCCACCTCTCTCCACCCCTATTCACCCCCCAGGCCCCAGACCTTTGTGTTTTTTGACTTGGGTGATGTACTCACACAATCCAGGTCACACATAAGCGATCGGCTTATGTAAATAAGGCCATGCGACAGGGGCTGATAGGGGGTTTGTTTCGCATTGGAAGCTAATGCTAAGACCTAAGGCTGAAGCTTGTCTATCTTTGCGGATGGGCTCCTCTGGCTAAGAGAGCCAGCAGTTTGCACAGAAAGGATCTTGAGGCATGATTGGATGATGCATTTGTCCTTAGTTCGTAATGCCCTTGAGTTTCTGCCACCGTCCAGTACACCCCCCCCCCCCCCCTTTCCACAGCTTGTACATTATCCCTCTTTCTCTCTTGCTCTTTCTCCTCCCCCATTCTTCTCTCTAGCACTACTCCTTCTCTGTCTGTCACTTTCTATTCTATACTAAGTTGCAACATATGAAACCAAGTAGGGGGGCAGGATGTAAGTCAGCAACGCCACAGGACATACTGAAGCACAGTACAGAACAACAGAGTCAGAGGGAAGTAGTGGAGGGGGAGGTGTACAAAGATATAAATGGGAAGGAGAAATAGGAGAATGCTTAGAGGAGTATTGACCATATCATCATATACAGTCTACAGTGTAAATTTACAGTGCACAGTTGCATGGAAGGACAAATACAGTGACACAAAAGGACAAATAGCATCACAGATGAGTAGGCTGGGCCCATCCAACCAGACATGCTAAGCAGCAGTTAGGGGGGGCGTCCTGTGCTCCCTGAGCCCCAAACACATGCACACACACACGCAAACACGCTCTCTCTCTCTGTCCCTTTATCTCTCTCTCTCTGGGCAGATTTGGGCAGCAGATGTCTGCTTCCCTCTGTTGTGTTATGATGTTTTTCAGAGATAAGCTGATAGAGAGATTTAGACAGACCAGGAGAGAGGAAAGGAGATGAGGATGAGGAGGAGGAGAAAGGGAGGACAGCTTAAAAGAAAGTGATGGTTTCCCACCTGTTGCAAAACAGCAGAATTTAATATGACTCATTGTTTTTCATCTTAAAGTGGGCTACAACACAAAATGGCTTGGCAGTTGAATGAATTATTTCTCACATTTGGTTGTAGACTGTTAAATAAGCTGGCTGCATAGCAATGTTAAATAACATTAAAGGTTATAGAAAGCATTTTTTTTGGCTTAATTCTGTCTTTTTAAAATACACAAGAGACTGATCAGTTTTGTCATATTTATTTAACAACTAACCAACAAAAAGAACATGAGAATGGACCCCGCTTTGTCCCAATATACGCCACCTATTTTGCTCTCAGTCTCAGTAATGTCTGCTGCGTCAGCACTATCACACAGCTCCGCGAGCTCAGCGGAAACAAAGGAGGCAGTGCAAGCAGCTCCATCAGAAACCTGCTTCCGTCTCCATGAAAAGGGGGAGGAGGAGGTGAGGCTGTGGTAAAAGATGGGCGAGTGTAGAGGACATTTTTGATGTTTAAGGTAGTCAAGGAATAAAACGGTGGAGGCCCACACTGTCACACAGTTAGTATAACTGTTACACGGATTAGCATTGTCATATATGTCAATATAAAACGTCGATAAAAAAAAGTCAATTTAAAGTCAACTTTAATATTGTAACAGTAAACAGTATTGTTTACTGTATATATATATATACATATATATGTACATGCATACATTTGGATAGAGTTTGAAAGTGTGGCAGTTGTGTGGTAGCAAATGTCCCATCCTTTGCAAGCAAATGTGTTGCATGTTCTGGAGTGCAACAGGAACTTGTGGAGTGCTCCACTGCTGTTAACTCCATTAACAGAAAAACACAGAGCACAATTTTACAGTTCCCTGCGATGGGCTGGCGACCTGTCCAGGGTGCGTCCCCCGTCCTCGCCCTGTGTGCGCTGGGTTGGACACCAGCACTCCCCCGCGACCCCGTTTGGGACAAGCGGCAGATAATGGATGGATGGATGGACAATTTTACAGTACCACTCTGTTATTCTGCTCAGTTTATAGTTTATACAGCTACATTGCCTCATCAGGTTGTTGCGAGTTACAAATGGGTATCTTACGGGAATTACCCCAAATTTTAACACATGATTCTAATTCTAAGAAATGTTTGTTTGTAAGAAACAGAAAGCAATGACAAATAGAATATTATCCTCACCAAACTGTTTTGAAAAATCTTTTGAAAAAAAGTATTGTTTTGAGCAAAAAAACTAATCGAAAAAAAAAAAACATTTATTTTCAATTAAATTAGAGTTATGATGGAATAAATTTTCTGGACTTTAATACTGAGACACAGTGATCTTACAGCTGCTGGTCACAGTGGTCATCCTCTATCATCCATCCATGGACAGTTCTTTAAGAATTGCTTCTCATGTAAGGACCCACTGGAATGGAGAGTATTAAGTGTGTCTTAACTGCTTGGCTAATGACCCAGGGCCCTCTAAAGCCATTCAGCCCACACAAGTCAGTTGTTTTTTCTCCATCAAGTATTACATCAAGCCCCACATATTGGCTGACTGATGGTGAATATGAGCAAATAGCCTCCCTGGTGCTGAATCCTGAACATTACTTCCCAGTCCGAGTACTGAAAGTAGGACCTATCCCAGTGCAGGGGGTTGGGCTTGTCCTCAGTCTCTCTACAATACATACTGGTGGACTGTTTTAAAGCAGATAGGCTATTGATCAACAACCAAAAAAACTTTGAATCTCATTTAAAGGGCAGTCGATACTTAATTTGCAGGAAAAGCTGCATTCAAGGCCATGGGATGGTTTACCTCTTCTCATTTTCTTTCATTTACCCATATTCTGATTCTTCACATTTTAGTTTTTACTTAATTGCACTATAGCTATTACATCAGACATCAGAAAGAGGTGTAGCTGAGTAACTTTCATTCTCTCTCTCTTTCTCTCTCTCTCTCTCGCTCTCTCGCTCTCTCACTAAGGTACTGGTGTAGCAGTCAGGGATGCTGACTTCTGTCTTTTATTAGGTTACTTTAATCTGTGAACGCATATCTGTAGTTGTCTGGCTATATTTCAAAGAAAGCTGGTATGAGACCCAGAACTACGTTTGATAATGGCTACATACTAAGAATGTCAGTTTATGATATGTGCTTTGAATGAACTGTCTCTATAACTCAAGCTTTAAGCTCCTAAACTACAGCATAACATGAGCCTCAGTGCTGAGTGCTTATGTTGTAATAATAAAATGGGATATTAAGCTTGCAACCATGCAAGAATTACACATATCACACAGGCAAAAAGACCTCACAAATACACACTCATACACTTACCTACACACACCCTGCAGTAATCTTATCAAAGAAACGGACCTAATCAATCAGATTACTTCATCTGAGAGAGAGGGGGAGAGAGCAAAAAAGGAGGTAGCAGGGGTTCTCTGAGCTCCCAATACAGTTAGTCTACTTAATTAGCCATTATCTCTGTGTTAAAACCCTCTGGGTCACACACCCACTTACTTTCAGCCTCTCTTTCTCTTTCTCCCTCTCTCATACACACACACACACTCCTACACACACACACACACACACACACACACACACACTTTAAAGAGATATTATGTCAAAGCATTGTTGGAGCACCCTTACTCAAGCAAATGCCTTTTCAAATAAATGGTTTCATGTTTTTCTGAACAAAACTAGTAACACTCTGGGACTGAAATGTTTCATAGTTCAATGGAAATAGTTTAAATAGTGTGTCCATATGCTGTTTAAAGCGGATTAATCATATATGGGACTCAGGGCCTTGTAATTTGGCAGAAATGAAAACAACGGTGAAGTCATTATTGTGACCATGTTCACATTAAGCACTGCTGGCATCTTTAATTACACAAAAAATTAATATCAAGTCGCTCTGGTATAAAATGGTATGTGGTATAAAGTGTAAAATTAAGATGCTTTGGCCAAGTTTTTGTGCCCCTGGTCCTGATTGAGCTCATTTAATGAAGCATCTAAGTCCAAAAACATGTCCACTGCATCTTTTAATCACCACAGTGTTCAGAATCTCATTGAGAAAGTACCACTGAACCAGAAACCAGTCCTATTCTTGCTATTCTTGAAATTGTATTTATTATTGAAGTTGTAGGTAGGAAATAAGAGATATCCTTAGGGTTGGCCTAAGACGGACTGGTACTTCACTAGTGCAAGAGTGCACATTATACTGAACCCAACTGATGAGTGGTTGTTGGACATGTCAGTTACACGGGATTGGCTTCATCTCATGTATTTTAACCACACAAAATAATTTAGGATTTGTGTTTTGCTGAAAAAAATATTAGTCTTTCAATGCTGTATTTTATTTATTATTCAGCAAGCCTTTGCACCCCTATGACTGTTTTTGTTCCACAGTGAAATGCTTGAAATAATATCTTGATACTGCAAGTAAATATTAGTAGATTTTTAAGGAATTGGGGTACAGAAGCCTTAAAAACAAAAGAGAATAAGTAAAACATTGCTCATTAATTTCCATCAAGTGGAGTGAGTGGGACATCTCTAGTAAAAGGTTTTGCATTGCACTCTCTGACCTGACACGGTTTCTTCTTCTTCATCCAGGCTACATCCAAGACTACATCAGTCCCTCGGCATATCAAGGTGAGAAGAAGCTGGAACTTAAGTTGGCCTCAGCCGTGTCCGATCCATTATATGCTCCAGTCAGCAGCGGAGGTGAGGAATACTGTGAGCCGGACCTAGAGCAGCCTGACAGCCCTCAATCTGGCCTGACTGCCCGTGGCTACTACAGCGGGGAGGCAGAAAGTCTAAGCGATGGCTATACTACTGCAGATGCCTTCATCATCTCAGATGGGCGCTCACGGAGGAAAGGTGAGGGAAAGGAGTCGCGGAAGGGTGTAGCAGAAGCCAAGGAAGCCACAAGTGGAAACCCACGGCATACATGCAATGAGTGCGGCAAGACGTACGCCACGTCGTCCAACCTGAGCCGCCACAAGCAGACACACCGGAGTCTGGACAGCAAGATGGCGCGCAAGTGTCCAACCTGCAACAAGGTGTATGTGTCTATGCCGGCGCTGGCCATGCACATCCTGACCCATGACCTCAAGCACAAGTGCACCGTGTGCAGCAAGGCCTTCAGTCGGCCATGGCTACTGCAGGGACACATGCGCTCACACACTGGAGAGAAGCCCTTTGCATGTGCCCACTGTGGCAAAGCTTTCGCCGACCGCTCCAACCTACGGGCTCACATGCAGACGCATTCTGCCTTCAAGCACTACCGCTGCAAACGATGCGACAAGACCTTCGCGCTCAAGTCCTACCTGAACAAGCACTATGAGTCGGCCTGCTTCAAGGGCTCTGGTGATGAGGACGAGTCTGGGTCCGAAAACTGATGGGGGACCTGGACAAGAAAGGGAAATCTGAGCCTTCATCTTGTTAGAAAATTCATCAGGAAGAGAAAGGAGAATCTTGTTTATTTGCGCACGTCTTTATCATTTTAGAAGCCCTTTGCTGACCCCTTCCTTCATCCACATATGCACTGGAAAAAGTCATGCAGGAAATTTATTTGATTCAAATGTGAAAATCATGTCCATGTGATATAAAGTTTGTGACTAGGGATGCACAATATTAGAGCTTTATCCTGTCTTACACTCACTGCACTTCATAAAAGAATTATAGTGTGAGATTTAATTTTAAGTTATTAGTATTACGTGCAAGAAAATATTAGTTATTGGCAAATTTTATTATTACCACATCCCTATGTTTTACATAAGAATAATTGCCAAAAGTAATAAAAAAAAAAAAGATAATGATGTAATGTGGAAATAACATACAATTTGAATCAAGTAAATTCAATCCTTTATCTTTTCTGGTGTGCAAGAAAACAGACAAAGAAGGAAAAGAAAACCATCGCCTTCTCTTTCCAGCTCCAGAAGCCTTTCACCGATCCCTCCTCTTTGTGCGCATACTCATACACACATGCGCACACACACAAATAAATGCACCTTTTCCCTCTTCCTCCCTTTTTTTAGAAAGCAATATTTTCGCTGAGATTAACAAGGAAATCAATAATGACCAGATGATAATGAATATTGATGCTGGATTTTTCTTCACTACAACTGCTAATCGTCCACAGACACACAGCTACATACTTTAAAACTTTCACACGGTCACACACACACACACACACACACACACACACACACACACACACACACACACACACACACTCTTATTATGAGGCCTGGCATGTGAGTTTTTATCAATGACTATAATATTAATATTAATAATAATAGTAATAATATTTAGATTCCTGATATTTTATAGCAAGTCAAATGAAAACAAAAAAAGGACAAAAACAGTGTTCCTTCTTTTTTTAGAAACAAACGGACAAAAAAATGACCTCATGTATTTTTATGCTGCTTTTTTGTTGTGCTAAGAGTTGAATTCTTTTGCAACTGCCAATTTCAACTTTTATGACAATGTCAACAATGACAGTATTTGCAAAAAACAGAAAGGCCACTAAAAGGTGAAAACTTTTTTTCATCACTCTTTAATATTTTAATTCTACAGTGTTATTTTTATATTGCAAGTCCAAATTCTAGCGGTTTATTTAATGTCTTTCTTTGTTTTTTTTTTGTGCCAATCCTCCCCTGATAACTTTATAAAAAAAAAGCAATCTTTGGGAATGTGACTATGATGGACTTTCTTAAGAACAAATGCTTGGTCTCACCAGGGGCTACGCCAGAACTAAAACGAAGGACAATATATGAAGATAAATAAGGCAGAACTTAATCAAAGACACTTCTGGTTCAAAACCTGTTGTTCTCATCTAAATCCTGTGTAACAGGATGCAATATCTCAGTGTATGAAACGCTCTCACAATAACACTTCACAAGGACTCTAATGAGGACATTTACCAGAATTCAAAGAAGAATGATGCAACAAAAGCAATCTCAACCCATGATACAGGTCTTCCTCCGCCACTTTGGCTAAAAGCAGACTCTTCAAGTGTTCCGTCCATCTGGAGATACCCCCCCAAAACACACACTTCCTGTCCAACGATTACCTCACCCAGAGGCAGGTATGACCTCTGTTCCCCCCGTCTCCAAGCCACCCTGTCCATCCTTCATTATCGCCAAAACAACAACCTCATCTCTTGCCATTTCAGATTTTTTTAATTTATGTATTTATTCATGTGATATTTATTTGTTTATTTAAGTATTTATTACTTTTTTGTCTTATTTATTTAATTTATTGAACTTATTCATCTGTGCATTTTGAAAACTGAATACCACCATTGACCTTGTAAGATGCTGCTCTTGAAAGAAAATGTTTATATGCATGATAAAACTGTAGAAAAAGTCCATAGGACTTTTAGCGTTTTTGAAGAGGAACAATGTACAGCATTTGAGACATTTGAATGCCGACGAATACTTTGTTTCACAGGCAATAATTTTTCCTTGGCATGGCAACGGACTTGTGTAATCATAGCTGTCCTGTCTGCAGAACACTAGGGCAATAAATGAAATCGCCTGAACACAAAACATAAAGTCATTCTCCATCTCGTTGTTGTCATTTTAATTTGGGAAAATGAGCTTTGGGTTGGGGAAATGATCCTTTAATGATTGCAGAAATGATAGAAGTTACTTTGTGTTTCTATAACATTACTCATTTCATCTTCATTGTTTAAATGGTGCATTACCGTATTATCACTTACAACCTGATGGCTCAGCACTTTTTCTAATACCAAGTTACACACTTTTGAGAATGCTATATAGCCACATACATTCATGTTGAAGGAATACTCCACTCTTATCCAACCCTATCCCTTTCTGCCAAATCTGTTACATGAGGTCAGCTTTTTAAATTAATCAATTATGTATCAATATATTGAATATATTGAATATTTAAAATATGAATATATTTTATTGAGTGCCCTCAGTGGTTAGTGACCACTAAATTGTATGAATGGGGTGTTTGCAGGTCATTATACAGTATCATGTTCAGTAGTCTGAACATCCTCCATAAGGGGGAGCTATTCTCTCAAATTGATGCTTAAATTGTTTTTTTTTTTGTGAGCATTTTTGAGAAATTTTTTTTGTGAGCATTTTTTGAGAAATTTTTATCCATTAGTATTCATTATCCGAACTGCTTATCCTAACAAGGGCTGTGGGGTATGCTGAAGCCTGACTGGTTAGAACATGAGAAAAATTAAAATTTGTGTGATTACTCAGTCTAGAAAACTTGATATATAACATAATTTGCCTATTGGCCTGTAGTTCTCTTCATAAAAACTTATCAGAACTGGTGACTGACTGTATGTTGCAGATGAGTTGCAGGTAGAGATCAGGTTGAAAAATTCCAGAGTATCCCTTTAACCTGATATATCAGATGCTAATCATCCCAATGTGACAATACTCTCAAAGGGTTTCACTTGGATTTTCTTAAGTTGTTGCCAGTTGTGTTTGGGGAGTGTGGAAGGCATCTTATCAAAGGATGATCATATTTGAAGATGCTAGAATAGAGCTGGCTGCCACAAACTGCATTTAATGCCTTTAATAATGTCGCTGGCCTCCAAGCTCTGTGTACAAGATTAAAGGATAAATAGGCTATAGGCAGACGATGATGATCATTTTCAGTTGTGTGTCTATATCATCATTTACCCCGTTGCACAGCCTCTCCCTTTGAAGTCAGGGTGCTGAAAATGAGCAACAAAACAACAAGGATTATCAGGATTACCATCATCCATGGCAAATGTAGTCTGCATTCAGGCACTTTTATCTGTGCCGCAGATGGAACGGAGGGGGAAATCAGAAGCGTTCACTAAATGAAGTGGACCGGGGGGACTGGGGGATGGGGGGCTGCAGATTAGGCTGCTGATGCTATCTTTTATGGCCGTTCTTGAGGAGGGAGTGAACCTTACAGAGAAAAACACACTGCAAACAAAACAAACTTGCAGGCTGATAAACAAACCATTACAGAGCAGTGTCTATGTGCACCCAAGCTTTTGGCTTTTTTAGGGGTACTAAAAATAAAGCCTCCCTGCCACCATAGACAAAAAGAACTAAGTGATCAGTGGAGTGTATACTCACACACTTACACACACACCATCTCATTATGTTCTCCTCATCAACATCAACGTCTCTGTACTGGGATCTGAAGCGTAGCGTTCAGACAGGCTCGCTTTGACGTGAACTTGGTCAGGAATGAATTTCAAAGCAAATATTTGTCATCGCTGACAGCCAGGGTGAAGTAAATACAGCTCTAATGATGGCGCAGACAGTGTGGTGCAACAAAATAACGCTCAAATGCTGCCATACACATGCAGAGGGCAGCAGGCTCAGTGTGTTGTTTTGTCACGTTGCAGAAGTTTCAGCCTTTGCTGTTCGACAGCACAACAAATGAGCCAGTCTGGAGCTCAGCTCTCCCTCTCCGTCTCTCCTTTCTTTTTTAACACATGTCTCTCTGTACTGACCTTCACATCCTCCTTCTCTCAGTCTCACTTGCTCTAACCACTTTCTCTTTTGTCATCCCTTCCATTGTTCTGGTCTACTTTCTTTCTTTCTTCAAATTAAAAATTTCTCTCTCTTTCTCTCTCTCCCATCCCCCTCTCCCTTTTTGGGTCTCTTTGTCTATATTTTTGTTCTCTCTTCTTATTTCACTTTGTCTTTCCTTACCTCTCTCTCTCTCTCTCTCTGTCTCCCTTTATCCCTCTATGTCTGTTTGCTGTTCTTTCTTCCTTTTCTTGTCATTTTCTCTCTGTCTTTCTCTTCCCCTCTGCTGGGCAAACAGGTGGTAGTGTTCAGGCAGTAGACAGACAGAGAGAGTAATTGAGGCTGAGTTTGACCTTCTGGATGAAGGTCATGGCAGCAGCAGCAGGCGAATGCGCTGTCAGCGTTTTGCATATTTCTGAACCGCGGCCACACAATCTCAGTAATGGTGCAAAACCCACAGGGAATCCATGATGAGCTTCTCTTCCCACCCCCTTGCCTCTCCTCTTCCATCCGTTCTATCCATCCATTTGTCTGTCCATGCATTCTTCCAGCCATGCATCCATGACCTCTCCCACTTAACCATTGACTTTCATTGTCCTGAAGTCAGTGTGGTTCACGTCTACAAGCGCAGGAACAGAAACATCACACTTTCCCTCTTCAACCCAGCTCATTACCACAGGATACATCACATTTGCAAAGAAGTCATTATTTTTCATTCTTTGGCAATTTATCTTTTCTACCCATCCTTTCTGCTTGCGTAAGAGCCTTCAAACCTAAAGCCTAAGATTAGAAGCAATGATAAACCCACTGAATAATGAATAATTTTATTATGCAAAGCCCCTGATAACAGCCTTCACAAGGACATACAGAGGTTTATGACTAGCTTTACCTCTCTGTTTTTTTAATTTATTTTTTATTTTTTAATTAAAGGACAACCATTTTTAATGTATCTTAAGCAATTTTAGTACTAAAAGAATGAAGTCCGCTATAAATGTTGCCCAAAGCTTCACAGGAAATGTGGACGATCACAAGGACAACCCACAGAATCTAAGATTTAACGGGATAACATTGTTCCTCTTTGATAAACCTGTAAATATGTTTGTAAATATGTCACAGCAATAATATGACACTGCATGTGGAGAAATTTGGATCTTTTTTGCTTTTTCCTCGTTTTCTTTCTTTTTTTCCTTTCTTTTTTGCTTAGTGAATACTAGTACTAGTAAAAGCCGGGAAAGAATACGCAAAATCAGGGACATGTGTTAATTAGCTAATTACCTGCTCTAGGCTGCGTTGACTGGTTGTTGTCAACAAGAAATCATTCTCTGTGTATTCTAAGAGATCTGACAATGTTCTCTCACTCTCTTTTTTTATTCCTGTCTTTTGTCTAAGTGCCCAGCCTGGCTGTGCAGTTACAAAAAGTGCCAAAAAATAAAGTGTAATTTCCATAACAAAAGCCTTCAACATATGGCGGCCCACTCAAGAGCCTCCATATGGTCCTCAAGCGACAGAATTTAGATTTTTCACTTTCTTTCTTACCCTTCCCACCCTCTCTCTCTCTCTCTTTTTTTCTCTCTCTCTGTCTCTATCTTTCTCTCTCCTTCCCTCCCTTTTTCAAAATGTGTGAAAAATGTTAAGCCATGATTGAGAACGAGTGGTTTTTGAATTATTTTTCCTGCTACTGTTATTAAAAGCGGGGTAAAACTGTTGATGATGATGACGATGACGACAGTAATAAAACCAATAGCACAATTGTTGATCTTGTGATTCTCTTCATTTCTCTTGTTTTGTTATTCCTGTATTTATCCCTCTTGAACATGTATTTATTACACCAGTAATTTGCTGTTGCAACCTAGAAATGGAGCCAGCAGTCAGTTTTCTTGGCTGTTTTGAATTGCTTGGGGAAGATTCTGTGTAGTTGGAGGTTATTTGCAGAGTATAATTTAATCCAGACAATCGTGGCTCCAAAATAGATCAAATACTGTGTGTGCATATCTCCAGTGCATAAGGTTTACTTATAATTCATAATTTAATTCTTCAATATACCCATACATTCGCATGTTCTGGCTTATTTATAATAAAAAGCACTCCCCATAAAATTCAATGACTTCTAGCCTTCTTTCCCATAAATACCTCTCTCCCTATTAGGAGCAATTTAATGCCAATGACGTGCTGGTCAGGGCTGCTGAAAGGCCATTAAAGATACATTTCCCATACCTTATTAAGGCACTACCACAGAATCATGCCTTCTCTGACAGACAGCAATCACCTAGCTGGAATTAGCCCTGACAGAACTAATACATCGGCTGTCAGTAGAAGCAGTGGTCTCTGAGCACTGATCTCAGAATCACCTTTGCAGCATGAACTCCACTACAGTCCCTGATATGGAGCTGATCTCAGCTCCGTGCTAGCAGAACTGGTGAGAACAGGATCAATCTGAAGGCAGAAGCATCTGTTCTGGTGCCATTATGCCATTCCTAATGATTAAAATTTAATGGAACATTGATTTTATGCTGGATCAGAGCGTTTTACAGTGGCAGGACTTAAAGAATGGCGAGAAAAATAGAGGATGGAGTAAAACTGAATTATGGCAATAGAAGTAAGGCTAACAAAGTAAGTGAGGTTAAAGAAGCAAACCTGCTATAAAGAAGAGACATGGAGAGAAGGATGTAGACAAGCAAGCAGAGGATGAGAAGAGAGAAAGGCTTTGCTGTTTGTAGACTACATAAAAACATAGAGCCTGGGAAAAATACTAGTATTTGGTATTTCTTGTCTTTATTTATTTGTCTGTCAGAAACAGTACATTAAACAACACAGGTTTTGAGCGTTTTTTTTATTTTTAAAATACATAGTTTTATCTGCTAGCTAGGTCTCCCCCATTCCATCAGGTGATGCAACTTTTCAAACTTTTAACTCTTTGTTACTTTACACAAACCATTCCTGAAAAAATGTGAAATATGGCATGGTATATTAACCTGATGAAAGAGGCCACAGTCATTTGAGAATCCAGTTGTCATGAAGGGGTGTACTTGGACTGTCTACGTAGGCAGTTCATGTAAAAGTAACATCCACATGGATGCCAAGGTTACCCATCAGAACATTGCCCTGAGCATCACACTGCCTCTGCTGCTTTGCCTTATAGTGCATACTGCTGCCATCTCTTCCCCAAATAAGCGATACCCACACCTTGCCATTATATATGAGATCAAAGAAAAATGTTAGCAATGAAGCCAGGCCTTCTTATTTGCTATGGTCCAGTTTTGACACTCACACGCCCATTTGATTTTCAATCACAATCTGATTTGCCCCATACACAGCAAGGAGTGAATCACAGTGTTATGACACCTTTCTGCCATAGCCAGCATTAACTTTTTCAGCAATTTTTGTTGCACTAGCTTTTCTGTGAGATCAGATCAGACAGGTTATCGGTCAGCAGGGTCGGGGGGGGGGGGGGGGGGTGGTGCTGGAGTCCATCCCAGCTCACACAGGGCGAATGATGGGGGACACATCCTGGACAGGTCGCCAGCCCATCGCAGGGAAGACAGGTTATCATTCACTCCTAAATAAGCACTGAGCACCAATGACCTTGCCGCAAGTTCACTGGTTCCTGGACCACATTTGGTAGGTAACCAACTGAAACATCTCCCAAGATGTTTTGAAGCTGCTCTGACCCCATTGTATAGCCATAAAAATGTTCACCTTACAAGAATTAAACAAACTATTCTCAACTCAGATGTTCTTCAATATAATCGTATGCTAAATAATGACGGCAATTGCAACCATAACAGAAGATAAGCCATAAAGGATATGAGAAGCAGATGCAGCGCATTTTAAATATAATCCAGATAATGCAGCAATTGTTTAATGAAGTGCTCAGACACAGTGATTTATCACCAGATGTTGCAATGTTTTGATGAAATGAAAAATGATAAATGAAAATTTCTCACCATTGAACCATCACAGGGGCAGCAGAATGTAAACTTAGGGAGGAATGCAAAAATATGATATATCTTTACTTTAAATAAGGGTAGTAAACATTAATATCACTTACGCATTAAGAGATACATGCTGCATACAACAGTGTTTCAAGCGTGCTGCCATTGCTTTGTTTTAGCTAAACTACACTGACTGAGTTCATTCAGGAGCCCATATTCAAAATTTTCCTCTTAAACTACTTATATTTGCATAACATTTTAACTGTTTTTTTTTTAACATTTTAATTTTCCAACCTCTTAAAGCCATATAATTCTAAAAGGTGTTTTTTTTTGCTGTCATTTTGAATTTTACTGTGATTTTTAAACATACAGCTTTTTTGCCAATTTTAAAGCCATGTGGACTAGAAGTAAATGATGCATTTTGATAGTTTCATTGTAAAGTGAGAAATATTTTCCACATTATGAGCCCTTTTAGAAGAGAACTTTCAGAAGAGAAAAAGTTAGGTAAACTGGTTGGTTGGTAAACAGGTTGGAGCATCAGGTTGATTTTCACCAGTACTAGTACGTCATAAACATTTTTCATAGCTGAATATTATCATGAAGACTTTTACCACGGGGTAATGCTATAATCAGATTAATGAGGTTCATGACTCGACAGCCCATTAACTTAATGCTGTTGATCTAATAAGAGCAAACAGCAACTGACTTGTGTCATTCCTTGGTGTTATTAGGAGAAGCAGACTTTGCATTGTCTTCTACTCATTGTGATGTCCACCCAATATGTTTAAATATTAAGTAGATATACAACCAAGTTTAAAAAGCTTGATTATAATTTCGGACATATTAAAAAAATCAAGTCAAATAATTTGAAAAAATACAATTTAAAAATGTGTATGGAGGTGCACTTTTCTATTCGATTCATCTTATTGGAACATGGAAGTACAGGGTGGGGTTTAAAAAACACATTTGTGAGAGAGCCATTAGGTTGCATAAAGGATAAATAATTAATAACCATCTGCAATATTGAATATACAACAGTCAAAAGCTCGGTTGTCTCAGAAGAGCCTGACCCAGCATAACCTTAGGCAGCCTGGTTTAAGTCTGGCAACAGGAAAGATGATGAGTTTTGTTTAATTTTGGGTCTTGGAATTATGTGTCAAACTTGTCTTGTCTACTGAAAAAAAGAAGTGCACAAATAGGATAAAACAAAGCAAAGGAAGAAAAGTCTCAAAGCTGTTGTAGGGCAACTTTGATGGAATTCCCAGTTCTGTAGATTAAACATTAATCTACAGAAAGAAAGAAAACATGAACCATTCTTACTGCAATAAACCACAGCATCCTCTCAAGGCTGCTGTGAGCGGCTCTTTTTAACAGGCTGTTCTCTGCTTCATTACACCACCCTCTAGTGGTCAAGGCTGTATTCATATGAATTTTGACAGCTTTTTTGTCTCAGCATTGTTCATCTTTTGTCTTAGAAAATTCTGTATTGGGGTTAAAGTTAGCGTTAGGTTCACTGGCTAGTAACAACAACTGACTGAAAGTATTTTTAATCAATAAACATATACAAAGCGTCACTTTAAAACGTGAAAGTGATCATTCTTGTCATTGTAAGTACATGGCACTGTACACTCAGTGAACCACAACGAAATTACACCTCTGAATTTAACCCACACAAATATTTTTTACAAATAATTTTTTCACACAAACACCTGCAGCAGGGGGCAGCTACTGAAAGCGCCTGTGGAGCTGTGACGAGGACGGTACCTTGCTCAAGGGTCCTTCAGGGCAACCCTTGGGCAACTGGTCTGGGATTCCAACCCATGATCTTTTGATCCTAGGACCAACTCCCTAACCACTAGGCCACCGCTGCCCCGGTGGATAACACACAAACAAACAAACATTTATCCATTCAAGAGGTTCTAGATATAACTTTTGCTTTTGCTAAAAAAATGCTTCAAGAACCTCTCCATTTTGTTAACTTTACGTTATGGATGGTGAAAGTGAAAAGTGAAAGTGACAACCCTTGTCATTGCGAGGTCACGGCACAGCACACATGAACCACAACGAAATTGGACCTCTGCATTTAACCCATGCACACTCAACCCGTGCAGCAGTGGGCAGCTATTGAAAGCGCCCGGGGAGCAGTGATGGGGACGGTACCTTGCTCAAGGGTACCTCAGGGCAACCTATTGGGAAGGGGCTTGAACCCCTGATCCTCCGATCATGCGGCTAACGCCCTAACCGCTAGGCCACCGCTGCTGTTCCCGGATGGTGGGAACAGTGATGCTAGACATGGACTGGGTTATTAATGGCCAGTGAACACTTTAAACAATTTGGCCAAAAATATTTGTACTATAGACATTTCTGCATTGATATATCATGGAATGTCAATGCATTGCTTCCTCCCAACAAACTAGTGTACAGTAACACAGGGTGGTTATTACAACACAATGGTCATAGACTTTCATCATTGGATTGTAGATGTGAGTGTTCCTCATGCTTTTCTTTTTAAGTCATGCAGAGAACTAGAGCTGCAAGCATGGAAGTTTGTGAAGTGTGAAAAAGGCCTTACAAGAGAAAAAAACAAGAGCATTTAACTCAAAAGCTCCAAAAACTCATGCCAAGCTACTGTTATGGACCTCTAACAACCCTTAAGACTATCTTTTCCTTTTGCTTTTTTCTTTCTCTCCGGCAGTTTCTAGACACAGTAGCACTGCAATTATATAAGCCCTTCTTTTGAGACTCGACAATTTGTCTTGGTTGGGTACAGCGCGTCCCAGCCGACCGAAGCCTCATTAAAAGCCTTCTCTTCCACGCGGCGTTTCATCGCCTGTGACGGCCAGGCTCTTTAGCTGGCCATGCTTGATGTTTTGCGTTGTTTGTGCAAAAGCCCATCTGCTTGGTCCTCCCTCCGCTGGCAGGAGGTCCACGTTCCCCTTCTGCTGCTCCTCTGAAGCGCTGTCAGAAGAAGAAACTCCTGCCGCTTAGAAATCCATGCAACGCACTCTTCGTCAGCCATTTACTGAGAAAAACTCAAAGACAGTGGCTGGAAATAGAACCACCAAGCTTCCAAAACAATCTTCAAGAAGGGGTTGATATTTGAGAAGAGAATCATTACAGGATTCTGAAACAGGACAGAGTTTGTTTTTGTCCTAAATCACAATCAATACATTGGTGGGTGATAAATGTTGCGTTATACAAAAGTTTTTGTTTGTAAAAGTTTCCCTTTGTATTCCAGAATGGTGTAAATGAATGGAGAAAATTTAAGAACTGTGTAATTGAGGGAGAACACTTTAAAGCCATGTGAAAAAAGTAAACATTACAGAACAGTGTGAAAGAGGAGAACTCTAAAACAGTGTAAATGCCAGAACACATTAGAACAGTGTGAGTGGAGAATATTCTAAAACAGTGTGAATAAGAACTTCAGAATAGTGTGAATGGAGAAGTGTATCTTAGAACAGACTGAATAAGAGTACATTTTAGAACTGTATGAATGAATGGGTTTATTAACAAGGTGAGCAAGAAGAGAACACTAGAAAAGTGGAAATGGACTGGAAAACATTCTAGAGAAGAGTAGGTGGGGAGAGAACTTTCTAAAAAATATTTTACAACATATTAAGTGAGGACACAGTATAACAATGAATAAGAAGAACATTTGAGAACAGTGTGGAAAGGGGCACTACAAAAAGTACAAATGAGGGATGACATTATAGAAAATAGGTGAAAATTAGAAGAAGTTAAAGGGACAAACATCTGAGAAAAATGAGGATGAGGTAGAAAATATTCTAGAACCGCAGGAATTTCCAGACATGATGTTCAGAATGTTCACTGGATCACTAAACCCTACAGTGTGGAAAATTAGAAGCCCTGTAAAAAACCCTACTATTCCCAAATTGAAGGTTCATAACAGACTACACTAATGTCACACAGTGACAGTAGTCACATTCTACCACATTCGACACATATCTATTGCACCCTATCTATTGCAGTGGACTGTGGAATTGCAAGAGTGAAGTGTTCTATTAATTCACTCACATTGATTGTTTTGTTTTAAAGGCACATACAAAGGTGTTGGACATATAAGGCAGCAGTGGCCTAGTGGTTAGGGCATTAGCTGCATGATCGGAGGATCAGGGGTTCAAACCCCTTCCCAATAGGTTCCCCTGAGGTACCCTTGAGCAAGGTGCAGTCCCCGTCACTGCTCCCCAGGCGCTTTCAATAGCTGCCCACTGCTGCACGGTGTTTGAGTGTGCATGGGTTAAATGCAGAGGTCCAATTTCGTTGTGCTTCACTGTCTGCTGTGCTGTGACCTTGCAAAGACAAGGGTTGTCACTTTCACTTTAAGTGAAGAGTCAGTTCTTGAACTTGATGGGAAAAAGGAAAAATGGGATGAATATGAGGGATTTTCGGCAAGGGTTAAATAGGTAGAAAGTCTTGCACTGTTCAACTGTTTTCAAAATTATTGTCATGCTTTCTATAGCATGATAATAATAATTAATAAATCTTCACCAATAAACATGCATGTTTGGGTACTGATTTAGAAATGTGAAGTTGCATGAAGAAAAAAACATTGTTAGATTTAAAAGATTGACATATGTTATCACCAGAATGCACTTTATTTAAAGTTGAACAAGTTGGGAACAAATCTTGCTAGTGATTTTTAAAATGTGCATACTGATTGCAATTTTAATGCGATTGTTTCCATTAATCTTTTTTTTTTTTTTTTTTACCTTTTAGGCCAAATACTTCAAAAGGTTGGAGGCTTGAGCACAAAATACATAGTACCATACTAACAATTCTCAATTCTCCAATGAGAACATGTTAATATTGCATAATATAGCACATAATGCAAATTACAACCTTGTGATTCAAAAATTGTCCCCCTTTCAAACTGTAAGTTCAATTTTAAAATGACTAGCCCTTCTGTATATGTCTTTTATTTATTTACATATTGCCAGTTTATATTTAACAGGGCTCTTGAGGTAGAATTTGCAGTGTGAATTTGCAGTTCGTATTTTTGCCCATTACTGAAATAGTCTCAAGCAATCATCATCTGACAGCTCTCCAGAGTGCCACAATAATGCATGACACAGCTCCATTCACACAGCACCTGTCTCACTGTAGAATACATGGCATACAGACTCGCACATCTGCCTGAATCATGACAGTGCCAAGCTGTCAAAATAAAAATCCTGTTTTCCGTTGGAGCTGACCTGTCCCATTCACTGTGTTCATCACTGGGTGATACCTGACTGCTTGTGAAACTGGAGTCAATACAGAGAATATATGTGAGAGTGTGAAAAAACTGCATATCTGTGAAAATATCAAAAAATATTTTTCATTTATTGTATTTTGTTGAGTCATTTGTTTAATCTTTGGTCTATCTTGTTACACACAGAAAATTTAATTGTCTTAAAAAATACAATAAAAAATACAATAAAAAATACAGCCTATGCTGTATGATACCGAGTACAGGTTTTCTGCACCTCTATATTCACTGAAAACTGCTTTTTGATTTTAATTACAACAACTGCCATATAGGTCTTTCCTCCAGTACCGAATGACAAAACGCAGCAGTAAATCTAATACAGCAAAATGAACAAACATACCAAGGTAATACATTTAGAAACCTTGTCTAAAATCCATCAAAATCTGCCCCTATCGTACCTGGAACACATACTTGTACAGTAAAATGTAGCAGCCTGTGGGACTGGAGCTTTCTTTGTGCCACTGTGTATTTTGTCAACTACAAAAGGACAATGCCGGAATAATGGTTGGATGCACTCCAATATTTTCTTAGCACATAAACACTTTCATGAACAGACACACAGAGATCTGACGCTTGTAAAAGATATTAATAGATATATTACCAACTACGTCACAGTGTTGTTTCCTACCCTTTGAGTAAAGAGCCCTGCCAAAAGCTGCCAGCACTGTTTTTACTTTAGGCTAAAAACTGACTGCAACCTGACTACGGTTCATAGTTACCATCAAGGCAAAGCAAGGAAAGGCCACAAATTGACTTCCAGAAGGCCTTGACGGAAATTCATTTTACCACATTACCATTTACCACATTTATACCACATCATTAACTGATTCCCTTTGGTACTCCCTAATCATGTTTAAAACCTTAAGTCAAAAATCCTGAAGTCCAAACAATGGCTTGCTAGATATAATGAGGAAAAAATAAATCCTGATTGTTCTCTGTTTTTGAGATTTTATATTATTGTTTCCAGCCTAAACAATGAAAAAGAAATATTCCTACAATGTTTGCAGAGTTTTAATACAACTATGGTGGTAATTTTACATTAAAATTAGCCAAAATGTATATATTTTCTCTCTCTCTCTCTCTCTCTCTCTCTCTCTCTCTCTCTCTCTCTCACACACACACACACACAAACACATCGTCTTATGCCATTCCTTACATATAAAAAGAAACATTAGTACTGAGTAAGGGAAAGATTAAAAGGTAGAAATAGCTAGTTTTCATATCTGTTTCTGGTCACATGGTCAAGTTGGACCAATGATAACAAAATTACATTGTCGATTGGGATTTCCCACAGAAATTTTAGTACTGGAATCTGTGTCCAAGGATTAGAGCCAAGCTGGAGTATAATGTAAAAGGAGCAGTGAGCCCTTCTGCAGTACAAATCAACTCCAACAACCTGTCAGCATGGAACCTATATAAATTCATTTCAATTACTTCATTCCTGAATGCCAGTGCATAATCCAACAGCAAAAGCTACGTGCCATCATTATCACAGTAAAATGCACAGAACGGTGTATGGAGGACAGAAGCCAGAAAGATAGGGGTGAGCCAGAGAAAAGGATATAAATAAAAATAGCTGGTGTATCCGTCTCGACAGGCACTTGGCAGGTAATTTTCTACAGCAGCTCCAGTGATTGGAGTCTCGTGGGAGTCAAATCTAATATTAACAGCTAATTATCATGTGTGAGCTGTCCTTTCCATGACCTAGTGTAAAAAACACACTCGCACACACACAGGGGCAGCTGCCTAATACACACATGGTGTATGCTGGAATGATTAGGAAGACAGGCTTGTGATTATCAGATCCAGTGGGATTGGCAGAACTTGGCTGATGATGATGGATGATCTGCTTTAAAGTATGAAGGAACTGCATGTCTGGCTTATAGGCCAAACTTGAAAGGCTGTCATCATTTTCTGGTCTCAGCAGCTAAACAATGCTCCAATAGGGGCAAAGGGCCTTTCGAATGCTTTTTGCTGACCATTATTTTAATGAGATACTCATTACCATCAAGTTCAAACAAATTCATTCTGAGTCTAAACACATAGCTGTACATAATGACTGCCAGACACCCCATGTAACATTTCATTAGCTGATTCGGCAATTATCTGGAAAGCATGTTTGATATGTAAATGTACAAGCAGCATAAATTTATTCTAGAGCAGAATGAAAACATCTCCAAACATTTTTTTTTTCACATTCAATGTGTCATTATGGCTTTAAGCAGAGAAGCAATTGGAGGCCTGCTGTGTTAGTCAGTCCTCTTCTTTTTCTTCTTCTACTTCTGCCACTTTTTCAAGGTCACATAGTTGTGCTTGTTAACTTGATTGGAACTTGCAGGCTGACACTGGTCCTAAATGTACTCCAAATGTATGCACAGATAATGTGATGTGCATAGACTCATGACTCGAACGCCACCAACAGATCTAAGCTGTGATTCAACTAAAGTAACTTTGGCTCTCACACCCTCAACTTTTCCTACAGGCCAATTTCCACCTGGAGGAAGGTTATTTTTTTTTTGACATAAATAAATACATCCAAAATTATATGAATTGAAACAGGCAGGTTTTCAACTTTTCAGTGAACTAATTATGCACACACAGCTCATATGATGCAAAAGATTTTGGCTTATCTTATCAAGTTACCTTCCATGTTAAGTACAGTGGAAATCATTTATTAAGGTTTTTTGGTCCATAATAGGACATCAGAGCCTAATGAAAGCATATATTAACTAATGAACTTCACCTTCACTAGCCATAGAAGAAATAACAAAATTGAAATCTACAATACAGAATACGTTATATGTTAAAATATATATAGTAAACTTCCAACTTTTAACACAATCGTATACACTGATTAGTGGACAGTCTTCACTAATCCAAGTCGTTATGCTGCTAACAAAACTAAGGGAACCCTTCCTGTGCAAGGATTAAACCGAGTTTTGTGCTAAATTGCAGGATCAATTGTGAATCACCATTGCAAATGTCCATTCTTCTTCTTCTTCTTCTTCTTCTTATTATTATTATAGTAGTGGTGGTAGTAGTGGTAGTATTCCTCCAAGTTTAGGTTCTGTTGTTTAGAATCATAACCTAATTTAAATCGTAAAAACCTCTCAGTACACAGTACAGTTAATTAAAAAACTGTATTTACTTTTTAATTAAGTCCATGTTGACTTTTAAAGAGGGAAAGGACACAGTATAACTCAGGACACAGTTCTATAAAAACAAGTGCATCTTCAACTTGAAAATTCAACTTTTCTAGTCAATAACAAACAGAAATGTATCACTTATTCTATGAAACCCATATGCCTATAAAAGGTGTCGGAATTCAAATAATCAAATAATCAAAATTTGGACACCAAACATGTAGACATGTAAAGTTACTCTGAAAGCAGTTAAAAACAATTCAATTATAAATT
The DNA here is from genome assembly GCA_017165825.1 of Hepsetus odoe. Lineage (NCBI taxonomy): Eukaryota > Metazoa > Chordata > Actinopteri > Characiformes > Hepsetidae > Hepsetus > Hepsetus odoe. The sequence continues at coordinate 20,663,150 of CM029373.1, read as the reverse complement.
TACCTCACAACTCCTTCAGCTAGTCTTTTCACCTAGTCTTCCAGGTCTCCAGAAATTTCCTTCCCGCAGCAGGACGGCACTAAGAACGGGACATAAGACAAAATCACGAACTCAATGAAATATTAAACATTAAATTTCTGTTAAAGATGAATATACTTGAACGCACCACAGACTGTGAATTTGTTCACGGAACGCACCCCCTGGGTGGCGCATGCGCAGTGCAGCACCAGGAAGCCCCGGCGCTGTTTTGGTGAGTAAGGGTGATGTTAGGAGTTTTGGACCAAGTTATGAAAAGCGTTTATAACAGATTTACCGTCGGCTTTCTACAGCAGGCGTCTCTTAGATGTCAGCGCACCATGAGCACTTTAAATCATGAAAACCGGTCCATTCATTCCGACAATGTTGAGGAAGTTCACAGCATCCCTGTGGATGTGATTATCAGACCCATTCCTTCAGTTTTAGACGAGCAGAAAGTTCAGAGTCTCATGGACACAATCAAGGTAAGACTCAGGATCTCCTATCAACTCTCACCTTTAGCTTGATCAGATCATATCAGCTCATTATAGCTGTTACTGTTAGTGCTGCTCGACTGTTTTGATTAGAATGAACAGATAATCTTTACCAGGCTGGAGAGTCCAGAGCTCCTGAGATTTCTCTGCCAGTTGTTTTATGCAGATTATTTTATTTTTATAATCACTGGATTTCAAAAATCTTTTAATAATTTTGGTGAAAATATGTTGATGTCACTCACCAGTACTATACTCACATCTTTAAAATCACAATCTAAAACACTGAGTCATTGAATGGCACAATAAAACTATCTATGTATTTAGTAGGAGCTTAAAATCTTGGTTCGTAAGCTCCTATTAACCTGAACAACATTTTCACAGCAAACGCCTGACATCCGGATCGTCCCTCCCATAGATGTGTTGTGGATCACAGGTGAAAAAGGAGGGAACTATTACTATTCTTTTGGAGGCTGTCATAGGTTTGCTGCTTACCAGAGGCTGCAGATGAAGTCCATCCCTGCCAAGATCATCAAATCAAACATCTCCGACCTTCGCACCTACTTAGGAGCGTCAACACCTGTTCTACAATGACCTGCTGGAGAACTCAGATGTGAAGCACTTATGATCTTACGGTTCATGTAGAGAAGTCAGGGGTTTCTTCTTCAAGGCAACAATCACAAATGTGTGCATATATATATGGAAGAAATATTTATCCCAGAAGTGGCAGCACAACCAGTATTTGAGCTGCCAAATAGGGCTCATACCACTCCACTATGCAATGACTCGATCCGCTAAGGCTTGCTTACAGACTGACTTCTGGACCTGCATCCAGTTGTTTAAACTCCATCATACAGGCATAATTTTTTTCTTCTTTGGTCTTCTAAGAAATGCCTGCTCTAGTTATTTGCTGCCCTTTTAAACCTTTAAATTAAATTTTATTGCATTTTAGATTACGTGGCATTTGATTTTCATGTAAAACTGCACTGTAGCTTGAATGGTGTTCCTCTCTTGTAAGTCACTTTGGATTAAAGCATCTGCTAAAGGAGAAAATCTAATGTGAATGGAATTTACTAGATTACATTTTTTTTGTTTTGCTCAAACCTGGGCAATCCGGCCAAAAGTCTAAATCAATAGATACAGTTAGAAGGACAAAATGAAACCTTAAAGTGCTTAAAAGGTTCTTCGAAGTGTCTGGCCATTACCAACAACATGTTTCTGAAAAAACAAAAGGAAAACTGATTAAAGAATGCTAGCTCCTCTGACAGATGTTTTTATTCACTTTGTACAAAAATAACCTGTGTGCGTTATGTGTGAGAATGTGTGTGAAGCATGGATTCATCATCATACAAAACTTTATATGGAGACAGTGAAACTTTTCCAGAGTACCTGTGCTGATGTTGACCAGTAGATGGCAGCGCTGGTCTATTGTGTGAGATTGAATATATGCTCAAATATATTTATTTTCTCCAAATAAATGAGTATGTCATCATAACTTTAAACCTTATATAGTATGAAAGAGCTGGTCAAATTATTAGAATTCCTTGTTGACAGTAGCATATGTTAGAGTAGTCTTGGTCCCAATCCATCTAATGCAGTTTGAATGGAAGATGTACTGCACTGCTCCAGGAATGTACCACACGATTGGTGTTTCTGGTTGTAATGCCCAAACCACAACAGGAACAGATTGGATTTTTCCTCTGACTGTCATTTTGCCATCTAACCTGTAACTTTTTAATAAGAGTCTGATACTTTGCTCAGATGCCCAGCCCCAGTCTGAAGTCATGTTGGTCATGCAGACCATGGCAGCAAGCTGTCTCTTCAATATTCTTCACCTCTCTCCATCACGGTCTGCTGAGACCATGAAGTTCATATTGGACTTCTCAGAGTTGGAATAGTGATTTGGGGGTTGTATTCTCTCTTTTTACACTCTGTATTCATTCTAACATTTGATATTTTTCAGACAGTTTTAAAGAACTGTCATTCCTGATCTGTGTAATTTACAGAAGGGATGTATTCTTGATCCATTTATCTAAGCCTGTGCTTCACAAACTCAGTGCATTTAGAAGAATATTAAGGCAGAAGTGTTAGCCTGTACATTTGTGGATAACGAGAAAAAATGTGACCTGTTATTACAGTTTTGAATTTTAAGGAAACAACACATGCAAGAAAAGAAACTATATGAGCCACCAATATTCTTTGACCATGCTTGTTAATCTGAGCAGGATATGTTTGGGGTCATATGTCATGAGAATCAGACCATACAGTGGACTGGACAGAAAAAATGAACACAGCAGCTCTGGTGATGTTACCATACTATATATAGAGAAGTCTGTATGCTGCATCTGAAATTCCCAGACTGTTACTGGCTGCTAGAGACAGACTAGAGTGGAAGTTTTTTTCATATTGGTCATGGTTTGTGGGTTATAGCTTTATCTCTTTTGCAAAAATTAGATTTTCAAAAATTCTTTACATTTTATCATGTTAAATCTTTTTTTTCCCCTTTGGAATGGATTGTTTTTATGAGATCATGAAAAACAAAGCTTCTGTTCAGCCTACAGCAGATTAGTCTGTCCTTTTAGCTTAGAGTCATTGATCCTGGATTGATTAATGAAACACAACACAATATGTCCAATGGGGAACAGAGGATATTTAAACATATTAGTCTTAAAGGTGCAATAACAAAAACACTAAAAAGCCATTTTAATTCTAAGTGATAAAGAGACACTGGAAAATTATCTGGAAAAATGAATTCTGTCAGTTTTTGGTACCTACATCCATGCAGATAAGTGGACCTTAGGGGAAAATATATTATGTGGAAGAAAAATGTATTTAATGGCCTATTTAGTTTCTTTTGGCTTCTATAAAAGGCCCATTTAATTGAGCCCCGAGTGCAGGGTTCAATTAGAAAGAATATCATTTGTCTACAGCAGATGCACTGATAACGGTTGATATGAGGAAACAGCTGAAGTGATTGTGTTCCAGTGGATGAGAATGCATGGTAGACATGTGGCTGTAAAGTAATATTTAAAGCCAATGTGCACCAAGCACTCAGGCCCGGAAGAAGGGGTGTGTTGACCTTTCCACCTGAGTGTTAAATGTGTTTCTAATGACACACACATTGACCGGGTGTATCCAATAAACTCTCAGGTGTGTGTGTGTGTGTTTCATGTTGGGTGTAGGGAACTGAAGATGAGCACATGTGGAAGGAATCTTTTCCACAACTGAAGACTCTTCATGCTGCCCTCTGACCTGGGGTTGCATAGGGGTATGACCTGTAGGAAAAAAGAAGAAAGAAATGATAGTTAATAATAATTCTTAATGAAAGAATAATTATATGTGCTTTACATTTTTTTGTTCTGATCCTTAACCATACAAAATTTTTTATGTCTTGATAACACAACATACCAACTCAACACCCGAATAGGGTTCTGTTTAAAATCATTTTGATACTTTTCAAAAATCTATACTAGTTACTTGGGCAAACACTACATCAGATAGTAGGGTTTTTTGCACTATTTTAACTTTTTAGAGCAAAAGGAAGTTTATGGGGTGGTCAGTTACAGTTTTTTATCTTTCTACAGAGCTGGTGACTTTTTTAAATGTAAGACAGTTTGGAGATAAGTTTAAATTTCTTAGTTATTATTGAAATATCAGCCTTTAAACATTGAACATTTACAGATTCTTTCAAATAAGTTAAAGCTACATTGTAAATTCGTGAGTACAAACTATTTGTTCAACTCAAATAATTTAAATGAAAGTATGTAACATAATTTTAGCCGTTTTCTACATTTTACAGCATATAATAGTGTAATATAATGCATTAAGTTTATACAGGCACAAATGTAGTTGCATAATATTGTTAGTGAATTTATTTTTACATTATTAAAAACAGTGATTTAAAACTTTTGGGTATAAGTTGTGTACACACATATATATGTTGAGCAATTGGCTCATATATAGATATTCAAGTGCTTGTGATCTTTTTACCTGTAAAAAGCACTGATGGACCTGCAGGCAGCATTATGAATAATTCCAGCAAGTTTCACAGCAGCAGTAAATAATGTTGAGTGTTTTTACAGACAGATTTATGTTGGCCTTTTCACTCTGTTGTTTCTGGCAGTCAGAGTTATGGAATATTCAGCTCCATGACATTTTTCCATAAAATGTCAGCATACCACGACTCAAAGACAGAAGAGATGGAGATGGGGAGAATAGTATAAGTACAGCAACAAACATATCATTCAACCATCATTTTTTAGAAATAATTTTTTACCAAAATTCCCTGCAATTTTAATTTTTTCCTATTCCACCTGCCAGCTAGGACTCAACAGTCACGTGAAGCAAGCAGCTACATCTTTTTAAAGAGCGGCAAATGCAGTTATTGGACTGCTCCATGCTCTTCCAATTCTTTTGTCAACTAATAGAGGCCCACAGAATCAAACATCACTGTTTGTGGTGATAGCTGGAAATGAGGGGCACATTCCTACCCAGAGAATGTTTTACCTTCAATCCACAAACACATTTTCCATTTTCCCTGTGATCTATACACATACAATACAATGAATATTAGTGCTATTTGTGGGTTATGCCAGTATTAATAGCAAAATAAAATATTTTTTCTTTATATGCCAGCTGTTTTTTCAAACAACTTTGTATCCAGAGTTTATTCTGCAGTATTTTGGAGAGAAATATTTGATTTGAAAGAATTTAAAGTGAGGATTTCTTCTTTTCTGCTGGAATTAATGCTTAAGATTAATGCTTGTGTATAAACCAGAGGATTACTGGTTAAAATGCTGTGGAAAGACAACAAATGCCCCACATTGATGAATGCAATTATTTATTCTTATGGAAAGTGTTTGGTTTGATGTAAAATGGAAATACAATGTATTTTATTGACCTGTAACCATGATTAGAGGAAAACTGTGAATATAGTGGTGTTCGGTATTGTAAAGCCTACTGTAGTTTCAGTGCAGTTTTAACACAAAGAGCCTCTGATTGCTGCAGCACAGCCTGAACCTCAGCTCTCTTTGATCAGGGAGGAAATGCGGAAGGTGCAGACCTGCTGCTGGTGATTGCTACCTCTCAGGTCAGCTCAGGAAGATAACGAAGCCTTTCCGCTAGCAATGGATGGGCCCCTGGGGTCCAGACCGGGCTGTCTGCCTCCCCATGGGGGCCTTCAGGAAGTGGAGAGGGGGGCCCGGGCCCCCGGTGGGCCGGCCTTGCTCGACTGTAAATTTCTGGCGAAAGAATCGTCGCGTGTAAGAAGACTTCCTGTGGCTCGCCGACTGTCTGGAAGTAACCGTATCCTCAAAGGATTCTTGACACGCAAAACCTCCTCTCTGTCCGGACAGTAGAGCTGAAGAGAGAGAGTGAGAGAGGGAAAGCAGACACCCTACTGGGGTTGCACCTGCTACTATTTGGCAAAATTAAATGAACTTCAGTGGCTATACCAGTTTACTTTATGGAGATAATTGCACTGCCCAGGTTGAGTGTAGGATGGAGAAGAGATTTCTATATATGTAGCAATATGTAATATATATGAAAGTGACTGTTTTTTGTCATTGTGAAACAGCACACAGTGAGATGAAATTCAACCTCTGCTTTTCACCCATACACACCGTGCAGCAGAGGGCAGCTATTTAAAGTGCCAGGAAGCAGTGATGGATATGGTACCTTGCTCAAGGGTACCTCAGGATAACCTGTAGGTCTGGGATTCAAACCCATGACCTTCTGATAGTAGGGCCAGCTCCTAAAGCACTAGGTCACCGCTGCAAAGGCCTTGCCTTTTTGCATTAGCAAGGCTACATATCTTTATGATGAAGTGAAAGTGAAGTGAGAGTGACTGTTGACAATAAAATGCAGCCTCTGCATTCAACCCATACAGACACCAAGCAGCAGAGGGCAGCCATATCCAGCACCCTCCGTGTAATTATGGGGATGGTACCTTGTTTAAGGGTACCTCAGGGATTCAAACCCATAAAGTTTTGATCCTGGGGTCTAGGCAATAACTACTAGGCCACTGCTGCTTTGATGCCACCATCCATGGGTAATGTAATGTAATGTTAGGAAAGCCAGGTAAGTAGCTATTCCTTAGGTGATCTCATTACAGTGACACCTTTCTCTTTGTGGGGTATTTCAAGCAGCATTTGAACGGTCAGTTTTTGAAGATGATGTGCTGGAAGGTGGAAACAGTATGCAATGATAAACATCTGAGCAACTTTGATTAAAGCCAAATTGTGAATCTCCAAATGGTAAGGATCATGAGCATCAAAGGCTTATTGATGCAATTTTCAGTGCTAAGACAAACTGAACCTGAAAAAAACTAAACTGAACTAAACTGCACATATCTTTGTATATGAGGAATTATATGTGTATATTATCCTCACATTTCAGTACACATTTCAGTTCTGGAACAATGTGCAAATGTATACTTGTTTCAGTGTTTGTGTCTTTGTGTGTATGGGCCCCTAAAGCACCTGTCATTGTCTGTGGATATAGCTGCCTATGGCGTAACTCTACCACACTGATCTTTAAAGAAGAAGGAAAATGTCATGCCGCTGTACTTTCTGTTCATTTGATAGTCTGTGTGTGCGTGTGTGTGTGTGAGTCTTTCTCTTTAATTAACAATCCCAAATGTCTGGTTAAAATAAGACCCTGGTTTATAACCTTCTGTTCCTATTATATTCATTGTGAGCCAAACACTGTTACCATACATAAAAAGACAAAGTGGATCGAACTATTCTACACAATTTCACACCAATGTGACCCAGCTGAGGTTGTTAATACATTAATAATAACCATGCATCTCTCTCTCTCTCTCTCTCTCTCTCTCTCTCGCTCTCTCTCTCTCTCTCTCTCTCTCTCTCTCTGTGGTTTTACAGCTCTTTGGTTTTCCTCTATAAAATCTTAAAAGCATGGACAGTAAGATGGACCTACTGCTTGGCGGCGCATCCATTGGTTCCACTTAGTAAAGCATTACTCTGGAACTGTTTTCCAAAAACTCAGAATATGCCCCCCCACCTGCTGTAGCCATGTAATTTGTACCAGACCTCCACTTACCTTCTGTTGAATTCTTATTGGAGAGGAGACTAGTCTAAGTGACTAAGTCAAAGTATTTATTTGCATTATGTACAGCATACTAAGGATGAGTTTCAGCATGAATATGATGTAAAATAAATAAATATGCAGATTTAAAGGGACAGAGTTCCAGAGCTCATTTTCAGAGGTGCAGTAAAAAATGATAAATTTATATATGTATTAATTAGCGTGCACAGGTACAGTGCATACAAACCATACACACTTAAATACACACATGAAGGGACCACTAAGGTTCATTGGAGTGATGCAATAGAAGAATCCCATTTCATTACTCAAAGAAGGTTAAACTGGGATACAGGAACAGTTTAAGAAAATATCAAATTAACCTCAATTAGCCAATTAGTCATATTAAACGTCCAAATACTGCTTCTCCCATTTAGAACTAAAGTTACTGTTGCTTACAAAAACTAACAGTAAATTATTGTAAATAACTTACAAAAAATGATTTCAACCAGTGCAAACTTATCTTCATTAAGGTGGTGGACAATGCTGTGGTTAAGGGCACAATATGACTGTGATTTTTAAAAATTTACAAAAAGTCAACATGTTATCAAATGGTGTGGGAAGCTGTTTTTACTAACCTAGAATCTTTGTGTGTGTGTGTGTGTGTGTGTGTGTGTGTGTGTGTGTGTGTGTGTGTGTGTGTGTGTGAGAGAGAGAGAGAGAGAGAGAGAGAGAGAGAGAGAGAGAGAGACTATAACAATAATAAGTGAGTATTCTGATCTGATTCAGCATCAGTCTTCTCCAGCCCTGGTGTTGTCAAAAGAGGCTGTCTGGATGAATAGAGCATTGGTATGTTTATACTTCACATTGCTATACTTTGTATCTTCAAATCTATGCCATCTAAATAAGGAGCTGGATGTGTTTTTAACCATCCTCCTTTGGGGTTAGAAAGTTGGGGTCAGAAGAAATTGAATGGGCTTTCTTTTCCTGTTCAGCTTCCGGACGGATCCTGCCACTGACCCCTACCTGTAGGAGTCACTGACCTGTGCCCTGAAAACCTGCCTGGGAACAGCTAAGGGCTTTGTGCTCAAACCCCTGAGCACTGACCACTGTCCAGTGATGGTACTATCCATAAGACATGCTTTGTATCATAACCCTCCCTCTCCCTCTCTGACATACATTGTATAGCTCTCTCTCTCTCTCTCTCTCTCTCTCTCTCTCTCTCTCTCTCTCTCACACACACACACACACACACACACACACACACACACACACACACACACACACACACACACACAATCAACCAACTATACTTCCTCTCAAGATACAAAAAATGCAAGGGGGCCCTCTGCTAATGCTGTGAAAAATGAGTTGTCCTGAAAACACATTACGCTTTCGCTCACACACACATGGCCCCAACATGCACCACATGAGTGATTAATCACAGACTGTTTGACCTGGGTCATTTAGAGAGTGTTTTGACTTAAAGCAGATCTGCTGTGAGGCACAGACATACAGAGCCATTCAATATAACTTCATTAATATTTCTTTTTAATGATTAATAACTTCAGTTCATAAAGTAGTAAAATGCCATTCCAAAATACTATAAGTAGCATTAATGTGAAAAGACAGGGAAATTGTATTTGACCTTAAATCTCAGGCACATTACTTGTTTACTGAAGATATTTATTTTGCACCACAGCAAAAAGAGTCAATTTGTTCCATATCATCATCTCAATTGCTTATCCTGACTAGGGATGCGAGAACCAGCACACATAAGACGAAAGGCAGATTGATTCAAGTGCATTTTTCTTTTACCTTATAGTCTATAACTATAACTGTGGTCTATAACTATAGGTTATAGTCTCTATGGGGCAGCAGTGGCCTAGTGGTTAGGGAGTTGGCCCCAGCTCAGAAGATTGTGAGTTTGATTCCCTCACCAGTAGGTTTGCCTGAGTTACCCTTAAGCAAGGTACCGTCCCTGTCACTGCTCCTGGGCGCTTTCAATAGCTGCCCCCTTCTGCGTATGGGTGAAACACAGAGGTTGAATTTCATTGTTTTGTGTTGTTACTTTCACTTAAAGGTCACCCACCATAGAAAACTTATTTGGTTTTATTTTATTTTTTAAAAGGAAAGAGTTTAATGTACAATGTAAAATTTATTACAATTTATAACCATACCCTTTCCACCTCAGTCTTTAGATGGCAACCTGCAAATAAGTTGCATCTAAAACACATTTGCATGTGTTCACCTAATCAACTTACATCACTTTAGCCATGCCCATACAACCCAGAGTTGTTAGAAGTGTGATGATGGTCTTTTCATATTGGTCCTCCTAGGTGCATATTGATTATCATTGTTTAACACCTACGGGACTACTGATTAAATATTAATTTGATCCACAGGTTTTGTGAGCTCTGGGTTAGATCTGCTCAACAAACCTGGGCTGGTGCTCTTTGGCACAAAGGCCCAATACTTTCACAAATTGTGACTGTGGTGGTGTAGTGATTATTAAATAGGTCGCAGTACAGGGCAGTAGGTTGCCCTAAGGTACCCTAGAGCAAGGTACCCCAATCACTGCTCTGTGGGTGCTGGATATGAGTGTAGAGCTGTGTATTCAAAATGACAAATAGGCACTTTCACTTCACTATTTTATCCCTGATCATACACTTTTTCATCTGAGCCCTGGTTCTGTCATTCTCTTGTCTACTCTGCCTAAAACTATGCACACTCCAATGTAAGATATGCTGAAGGCATAATTCGAATGTAGAATAAAAAACTCTGTGCTTAACCATTCATTAAACGAAGAGGTAGCCACATGCTGCATTTCAGTTTACATTTTGTCTGTATTATTCAAGCTCTATCTTTTGAAATCCCTTCCTTTTCTCTCCATAACAACTGAAGACAGACATTTTTAATGTCCAACCCAAAGTTTGGATGTTAAAGAGAAGTTGGTCATGTAAAAGAAAATTTTGTGAGAGGACGTCAGATTAATTGAAAAAAAAAAAAAAGTAAGATATGTGCCCTTTAAGGAGTGTTGTTCAGTTACCACGGTGAAACTAATGTGTAAGATATGTAGCTATAGGAGAAGAATTGAATTAGGACCCACATGCAAGCCCTTAGAGTTTAAGGGGTTAATTGAGGTGTGAAGAATGTTAGCAGCTGGACAGCGTCCACTCTCCAGCAGCGTCCACTCTCGTTGTCCCAGAGCAACAGAAGTGAATGAGTCTGAGTGAGGTGTCAGCTTTATGAGTCCAGACTGGGAAGGTGTGTGCTCAGTGAAGTGTGTAACAGGGATTCCCGTACTCAGCTATGGTGGGAATTCCAAATACATACATTGTTTCACACACACACAAACACACACACCTGTTCTTCTCACTCAGACTTATGAAATATACTTTATGTCTCGTAACATATAACCTACATGGTCGAGCATAGCAGGAATTTTCCTGCCAACCTCCACCCACGTCCAACCTCTCTCTCTCTCTCTCTCTCTCTCTCTCTCTCTCTCTCTCTCTCTCTCTCTCTTTCTCTCACGCTCTCTCTCTCTAGGAAGATGTAAGGCTTGTGGTCCTGTTTGCTCCCTGCTGAGCTCAATAAATAGTTGAACGGCACCAGTGACGCGTCTGGCTGATAGTGAGTTTATTCAGCTTTGCACTTTCTCCACTAGAAAGACCTGACACATTTTTTAGTTGCCATAAACCAGCTTTAATTTCTTCCTGCTTGTTTCCTTTCATATAAGACGATATTACAATTATGTACAATTACAGCATTTATTAGACACTGTTTTCCAGAATAGCATGTATTGCCTAATGACAAAGATAAGTCTCCCTGGAGCCATTTAAATTTAAGGTTCTTGCTCAGGGGCTTAAATAATGGTAGTTCAGGAAACAGGTTGGATCCTCAACCACTTGTTCTGCAGCTTAGTATCCTACCCTTAGGCTAACAACACCCCTACCAATGCTATACCAATATCTCCAGCTGCTTGTGGTATAATAAAAATAATAATTATAAAATGTGAACAATGTACCATATCTCACATTGCACATTATGTTCTAGATCACTTTTACTGTAATGTTGCAATTAATTATGTCTCTGAATAAAGCTGCATGGTTAACTGTACTATAATATACATTGCAGCTTAGTTTGCTGCTTACATAGTATTATCAAATTATTTCATGTTAAATTAAGTGTGTGACATAGTAATCACTGTAGTTTAGTGTGGACATCATTATGTGCAAAGAAGAGTATGACATTAAAAGAATATTTATTTCCGGTGTCGACCAAAGGAGGATGGGTTTCCCTTTTGGGTCTTGGTTTCTTCCTCTATTTGGGGGAGTTTTTCCTCGCCTCTGTCGCCCTTGGCTTACCCTCGGCAGCGGTGGCCTAGGTTCAAACCCCTTACTAGTAGGTTGCCCTGAGGTACCCTTGAGCAGGGTACCGTCCTCGCCACTGCTCCCCAGGTGCTTTCATAGCTGCCCCCTGCTGCACGGTGTTTGAGTGCATGGGTTAAATGCAGAGGTCCAATTTCGTTGTGGTTCACTGTGTGTTGTGCTGTGACCTCGCAATTATGAGAATAGTCACTTTCACTTCACTTTTCACTTCGTTTCGGGCTCGGACCCGGATTCTGTAAAGCTGCTTTGAGATTGCAACATTTGTAAAAAGTGATGTATAAATAAAGTATACTAATGTATACGGCTGGAACATTTTTGCTTTCTTAACTAGAGTATAGAACGTGCAAATAAACACTCAAGATTAGTTTAAAAAAACATATAGGCTACAATATAACAAATTTGACATATTTGGAATATATTTGGCATATTTAAAATGACATATTTGATTTAATAATGAAAACAAGTTGCAGAATAAAGCTAATCCAGCTAATCAGAACTAGCTAATCAGAATACTCAGTACCCTGCAAAATACTATCCTTCAGCTCAGAATCTTATCTATTATCAACATCATATTGCTGATCCACAAAAGTTACATGAAACATTGATTAGAGTTACCTACATCAAGTTGCAATGTACAATGTTTTCTACTAAAAAAAAGTTTTTGTACTATATATTTTTTTTTGTACTATATATATATATAAAAACTTATATATATAAATATATATAAGTTTTTTGTACTATATATATATATATAATAACGTATATATATATATATAGTACTGTGCACCCCATCCTCGCCCTGTGTGCGCTGGGTTGGACACCGGCACTCCCCCGCGACCCCGTTTGGGACAAGCGGCAGATAATGGATGGATAGTACTGTGCAAAAGTTTTAGGCAGGTGTGAAAAAATGCTGTAAACAAAGAATGCTTTCAAAAATGGGAGTGTTAATCATTTATTTTCATCGATCAACAAAATGCAGTGAATGAACAAAAGAGAATCTAAATCAAATCAATATTTGGTGTGACCACCCTTTGCCTTCAAAACAGCATCAGTTCTTCTAGGTACACTTGCACACAGTTGTTGAAGGAACCTGGCTGGTAGGTTGTTCCGAACATGACTGTGTTTCAACCTCCGTGTGACATTGATGATCATCAGCACCTGTTTGGTAAAACTGGTTGATCATACACCGACTATAATCCTACAAAATCCCTGACTTTGTGCAAGTGTACCTCAAAGAACTGATGCTGGTTTGAAGGCAAAAGGTAGTAACACCAAATATTGATTTGATTTAGATTTTTCTTTTGTTCACTCACTTTGCATTTTGTAAATTGATAAAAGCAAAAAATAAACAATCATTGTTTATATTTCTGAAAGCATTCTTTGTTTACATTATTTTTTCACACCTGCCAAAAACTTTTGCACAGTACTTATACATATACACACACACATTCCATAGCTGCCATCAAAGACAAATTCCCCAATAAAGGGATTAAATGAGCTGTAGATTTAAATTTAAGATAATAGTTTGAAAGATCCCTTATCTGCCTCTATCTTTTGCCTCTGTCCATCATTGAAACAGAGCAGTGCATTGCTCCTAGATGTTCTTCTGTGATCAGTTAGGTATTTACGATCCCTGACATTTTCTGGGATCACTGTTCCCCCAGTGGGCTTTGACCCCTGACGCTCTATAAACGCTAGAGTAGAAGGTGAGTATCGGACGTCCAAGGGTGTGTGTGTTTAGTGAGGGGCATTGTTGGTGCAGCTGAGGAGACCATGAGCTGTGGTTTGAAGTGACACTGTGGCATGTTTGTCAAAAGCCCCCTCAGTGACATAGTGACATCTTACGAGAGAGAGAGAGAGAGAGAGAGAGAGAGAGAGAGAGAGATAGAGATTGATAGAGAGAGACAGAGAGAGAGAAAAGAAGCCTGGAAGCCATTTGCCCCCCATGTTGTTGCCCCTCCTTGTTGCTCCGTTGCTCCTAAACTCTCCCTTTTGTTTATGAAAGCTTCCTATAATGTGTGAGATACATAAAGAATGTACCAAGTATGTACCAAGCATGTTCCAGAATGTGATCTTACTTTTAGCCCACTGCTGTTTTTATTATTAATATAACATGCATTGATTCCGCAAAGTTAGTGAAGAATAGCAATGACTAAAAATAATTATAAATAGGATACCCACAGTCCAAAGTCCTATTTTCTCAAAAAAAAGTCCTCTTTTTTCTCTGTTTGCCTTGCTTTGCATTTAAACACACACACATGCACACGAACACACACACACACACATATATGGGCCTGAACATCTGCCAAGTGTTTATTTACCCAACACTTAACTTTCCCCAGAACTGTAAACAAACCCATGCTGCAGGGGGTCTGTGTGGAGTTGGCTTGGTTTGGCTACTGCACACTCCAAGAAATCCCAGCAGTTAAACATCATGCTGGCTGGCCATGCAAGAACTAGTCATTTTCAAGCCTATATAATAACGTTTAGCAACATGTAACTTGTCAGATCTTTTTCCCAACAAGTCAATGAACAATGAACAGCAAATTATTCTATTTCAAATAACATTTCTTCCTTCATTTCACTGCAGTCTTTATGCAACTTGTTTTTCTGGCTTGTTTTTTTTGCTGTGATAAAGTAAAAATGTGTGAATTGTTGCATGAGATTGCATGTGAAGAGGTTTGATCACATTACAAAGCACTTTTTTATGATATTCACTGTTGAGAGTCAGCTATAGAAACACAAGAAATATAAATCATCTGTCAGTCTATCAGTCTGTCTATCTGTCTGTCCATCTGTCGTCTATCCATCCATCCATCAATTCATCCATTCATTAATTCATGCATCCATCCACCTATCTAACTGCCAACCTACATATAAAAAATAAAAGAAAGAATAGAATAATTGTAGTCCATTGTATCATACACTGTGTGCACAATTATTAGGTGAGTGAATTTGTTGACCATATGATCATTTTTATGCATATATTCCAATCTGTATAAACTTGAATATAATCTAATTTAATAATAATATAATCTAATTGGATTTAAGCAGATCAGGTGATGTGTATTTGTGTTATCAGGGGGTGTGGCCTAAGGAGATCAACATCCTATATCAAGGTGTGCAGAATTATTAGGCAGCTTCTTTTCCTCTTCAGGCTAAATGGGCCAAAAAAGAGAAATAACTGACTCTGAAAAGTAAAAAATTGGAAAAAGTCTTTCAGAGGGATGCAGCACTCTTGAAATTGCAAAGATATTGGGGCGTGATCACAGTACCATCAAACGGTTTGTTGCAAAAAGTCAACAGGGTCTTGAGAAACATGTTGAGAAAAAAAGATTTGAGGGCCAAAGATTTGAGAAGAATCAAATGTGAAGCTACCAAGAATCCATGATCCTCCAGTGCTGTCATGTTCCAGAACTGCAACCTGCCTGGAGTGCCCAGAAGTACAAGGTGTTCAGTGCTCACATGGCCAAGGTAAGAAGGGCTGAAACCCAACAACGACTGAGCACATAAGCTGAAACATCAAGACTGGGCCAAGAAATATCTCAAGACAGATTTTTCAGGTTTTATGGACTGATGGGATGAGAGGGACTCTTGATGGACCAGATGGATGGGCCTGTGGCTGGATCAGTAACGGGCACAGAGCTGCACTGTAAGACACCAGCAAGGTGGAGGTGGGGTACTGGTATGGACTGGTATTATTAAAGATGAGCTAGTTAGACTCAAAATCAACTCCCAATTTAACGCCAGTAAAGGCATTAAAATCCTTTAGTGCCTTTTACTCACCTCACCTTAACCCTATTGTTAACTTGTTGGCCCTGAAAATGTTCACACTCACATTTCCTTAGCAAACCATTCAGGTTTCAGGGTTTTTTACATTTTGAATTGACTGACAGCACTGTATTTGCTCCATATTCAAATTAATCCTCAAAATACTCACATGCTTAATAACTGTGCAGACAGTGTACACTGATGACTCTCTCTCTCTCTCTCACACACACACACACACACAAACATACACACATATACACTAATTTGCTACTACAATGTGAGTGTAACTTCTGTGTTTAGAATGATCCAGCACCCAAATAATACCTGCTCACTGGTGGTCCTCTGGGGGTCCTGATGATTGATGAACAGGGTAAACAGAGCTGAGACTTGATGAAGAGAAACAGATGGACTACAGACTGTAATTGTAAACTACAAAGTGCACCTACTTGATCAGTGGAGCTGAGAAAATGGACAAGGATGGCAGATGCAATCTGTGTGCGCCACTGTTTAAGTGACTTGTCAGTGTATAGCATGCCATGGCATAAATTACTAAAGGTAATTTACATACAATGTCTATGTGTTAAAGGCTAAAGAGTATGAAGTCTTGAAGGTTAGGAGGTCAGCTGGAGACCGGATTCTACAGACTGAAGAGGGGAGTGTAATATGAGTTACTTTCTCTGTCGGGTGTTGACTACAGCAAAATACCATGCGCTAAAGAGAAAGGGGGAAAAAAAATCATAAAATGGCTGACTGCAACTCAGCAGAATCTTCCAGTGGAAATGACCAGGGTCATGACTTCCCAGAAGATCAGCAACAACAAGATCATCACAAGGCGAATCATCACTTTGAACACATTCTCGAGCGGTTAGGACGAACTTGTGGTCTTCCTCTATGGTGCTTTTGGGAGATAAGGCCCAGAGCAGTGGCTCTGGAACAAGTGCATGTGTGTGTGTGTGTCTGAGTGTGTTTGTGTGTGTGTATGTGTGTGTGTGTAGCTGTCTGCTGCCACAGGAGAGCTAACAGAACTCGCCTGATAGATTTTACACACAGATTTCTCTCAGACAGAGATGATGAATGCTGGCAGTGTAAGAGAGGTCTCCTTCAGCATACATAAGCTTTCACTGTAAACGTAAACTATAGTGTCATAAAATCAGAAGCCAAGCTTAAATATTTCATCACAAATATTTAGTGTTTTTAATGCTCTAAATGTTTCGTTTAACAACATACAATTATAAGCACCATTACTATTATTTCTGTATATTATAAAAGCATTTTCTTGTTCTAAAGTGAATGATAAAAAGTTAAAGGTAAGATAACAAGCAACAAGTAACAAGTAACAAGTAACATTCCACTTGACGAATGTCCTTTTAAATTAACTGAATTTTTTAAAATTATGTTATATTACTGCATTATATATTATTTATTGTTTCCTCATTCATATTATAGGTTAGTATCTGTCTTTCTACAGAGTAATACTCTCTAAACTGTTTCACTGTAATTGGATACAGTTTTCCAATCCCATGTCAGATGCTGGTTTAATTTTGCTTGCTGCTTGAAGCAACTTTCCCAACAAGGTTGAAACCTTACATACAACTAAAACATGATAAGTGAATGTTGATGTTTAGTAAATTATTAAATGATGTGTCCACAATGTTGAGCATTAGTTGAAGTTTGAATAATTAAATCAAGTTGGAAAAGGAAAACTATATTGTTGATTTTCTTTTCCTCTGATTTTCTTTTCCTCTGGATTTCCATGTTCATTGCAATATTATAGCAATTCATAGTGTCAGATATTTTCATTTTTTGCCCATAAACTAAACATCAGGGAGATGAAAGGCACCCAGCATGAGTGTGTGTGTGTGTGTGTGTGTGTGTGTGTGTGTATGTGTGTGTGTAAAAAATGTCCATGTGCTGTCCAAGTGTATGTCTGGATGCTTTTTAATTTTTAACAAAACAGACTATGTCTTTAAGCCTAACTGGACTATATAGGCTTTCAGCTGAAAGCTTATAACATTTTATCTTTAATCATAAATGAAAGTGTTTAAATCCTGGTGATGCCAATAAAAAAAAATTGCTTATTGAAGCATCAATAATATTGGTGGATGTCAGCTAATCAGTAACATAAAATTATCTTAAAATCTTTTGTATTCTAAATATCTAACTGTATTCACATTTACTGACAAAATCAGTTCATATGGGCTGTTGGAATAAAATCTCCTGAGTAACGGGTAATCTAGATCAGGTATGTAATTTTCATGAACTTTTTATTCTCTTTCTACATTCAGTATCTAGTGTTTTAAGGAAATAAATAACTTCAGGATAATTGTTTCTTCTGTAGATTCTCATTGATCAATCCATCAAACTCTGAATGTTAAAAGTGTATAATATTTAAAGGTAAAGAATTTTAAATTGACTGAAATGTAGGCTTGCCTGGCTTAATGTTTCGTTAAAAGAAGCAACCAGACACAACAACATTATTTATTTAAATGCCCATCATTTGATGATTGTGTAAAAACAGGCTTAGGAAGAAAATGAATTCAGTTTTAAACTATACAATTAGTTTGAGCACCATTTTTTCAGCTGGTGGCTGCTAACAAAATACAAGCAGATATGAGGATCTATATTCTAATGAGTGAATTCATTTATTTCTGTCTCATTTTAATAAAAATAACTGGCTTTAGCAGTGTGTAGACTTCAATTTAATCAGTGTTTCAGAAATGAATGTATTACTCATTGACAGGAACATAGGCTCATGTGCCTCAGTTCAAGTGAGTGTGGAGAATAATTTGAGACAGTTTAATGCAAGCAATTTCATCAATTTTGATCAAACTTGTTACTAAATTCCATCAATGGTCCTCTACATAGTTAGTCTAGAGACCCAAATGAATGACTTCATGGGTGAAGCCCACAAACTGAGAGGGGTGAAAGTTGAAAAGGCAGAGGTCAGAGGGTTTACCATTCCTTTCCACTGAGAACCAATGTGTGAACCTACAGTCACATCAGAAGGAGAGTAATTCCACACCTACATTCCTCAAGAAGATTCATCCTCTCTCTCTCCCACTCTTGCTCATATTTAATAAAGTATCAGAAGGGCTAACGTGAATGAACAGGCAACATCTGAATTGAGAGTTTTGTGTCTGATCTACCAGAGATTCATTGTTTATTTCACAGTGAAAAGATTTTTCTTGCACTCAGATGCTCTGATCAATGGAATGAGATATTCTGATCAATATAACGGAGATGTTCTGAAATTAGTAAGATGTACTGCTCAATGTAATTGAGAATTTCTGAGGAATACAACTGAGAGGTTCTGATCAATATAATTAATATGTTCTGATCAATATAATTAATATGTTCTAATCAATATGGCTGAGACGTCCTGATCAATAAGGCGGAGAATTTCTGATCAAAATAGCTGAGATATTCTGATCCACATGGTAGAAATGTTCTGATCAATTTAATTAAGATATCCTGATCAATATGGCTGAGATGTTCTGATCAATATAATTAAGATATTCTGATCAATATAACTGGGATGTTTTGATCAAAATGGCTGAGATGTTCTGATCAACATAATGAAGATTTTCTGATCAATATAGCTGCGATGTTCTGATCAATATGGCTGAGATGTTCTGATCAATATGGCTGAGATGTCCTGATCAATATGGCTGAGATTTTCTGATCAATAAAATGAAGATTTTCTGATCAATATGGCTGAGATGTCCTGATCTATAAGGCTGAAATGTCCTGATCATTAAGGCTGAGATGTTCAGATCAATATAAGTGCATAGGTTTTGTTCTTTGCTGATAAAGCAGCTCTTTTCCAGCACAGAGGTGTTGACTGAGCGCAGACATTTGTTAACGCGTACATTAGGCATCAGTGTGCTGCTTTAAGAGCCACTGCATGAAGAGGTGTGTGTTTCAACACTCTTATCTCCTCCTCAAATGGTCAGCAGAGAGCAGCCCTAAAAATCCACAGCGCCAAACGTTTACTCCGGTTTACTTCCAAACGGACAACAAACGGATAACAGACCAGGCCTTAGAGCGGACTTGGGCCAGATTTTTGCACACAGTGCACTTGATCCTCATTTGCCTTTCAAAGTTTTTTATTTGTCAGCTGGGGGCTGCAGTGATGCACATGCAAAATATATATTTATAGAAGTTTTTTTCAACATTGAAAGAAAATTAGAAGTTTAATTCACTATATTTTCACCACTTGAAAGTGGCACAGCCATAACCAGTTTAATGTTTAATCACATTAGTGTTAGCACAACAACAACAACAACAGCATAATAATAATAATAATAATAATAATAATAAAAAATAACAACACCAACAACAATAATAATAATAATACATTTATTAGCCAAACAATATCAATCCAGATTATTTATATTACATGTCTTAGTTATTATATAAATGTATATTTTTCTGTTTCATTGTTGAATTGAATAAATTGATGTATTTTCCCTTTATTTTGAATGTATTTATACTGTATTTGTATTTTATTATGACTGTATTTGGACTATATTTGGACTGTATTTGGACTGTATTTGGATCTTATTATGACTGTATTTGGACTGTATTTAGACTGTATTTGGACTGTATTTGGATCTTATTATGACTGTATTTGGACTGTATTTAGACTGTATTCGGACTGTATTTGGATCTTATTATGACTGTATTTGGATTTTATTATAGCTATATTTGTTGCTGTGGATCTTCTGTGGCTCCGCCCCTCAGGCTATAAGAGCCCGGGCCGCTGTTCGCGCCCGCGACCTGCGCGAGGGACCGTGATGATGTTGATGGGAAACTGAAGTGCAGGGTGGGCTGCGGGGTCTGCGCCCTGTGTCTTTAGTGTGAGCAGAGCGCGAGCAGCAGCGGCGGCGGCGGATCTTCCCCCTCTGAATGCTCGGGAAACCCTCGCTTCCCCGCGGAGGATCTGGGTGTTGACGATGGCGTTCGCCATGCTGCGGCCCGTGGCCTCGCACCTGGCCTTCCCGGAGCACGGCACACTCTCCGAGGACGAGGAAAACCGCAGCGAGAGCGACGGCAGCTCGGACCAGAGCTATGGATGCTGCGCGAGCGAGGAAAAGCGGCGGCGCGCGGTGCGGAGGCCCGGCGCGAGCAGCGTCCTGGTGGTGAAGCAGCGGAACGCGGCGAACGCGCGCGAGCGGGACCGGACGCAAAGCGTCAACACGGCGTTTACCGCCCTGCGCACCCTCATCCCCACCGAGCCCGTGGACCGCAAACTCTCCAAGATCGAAACGCTGCGCCTCGCCTCCAGCTACATCTCACACCTGGCCAACGTGCTGCTGAGCGGAGACCTCAGCGAGGACGCGCAGCCGTGCCTGAGCGCCGGGTGTCGCGCGCCCGGAGACGCGGGCGGCAAACAGCCGCGCAGCATTTGCACCTTCTGCCTGAGCAACCAGAGGAGAGGGGTGAGTAAATCCTGCCCTCCTCACGTCCCACAGCCTGACCCAGTCCCAGTCCCAGATATCAAACTGGAGACTTTCATTCTGCACCACGTGGAGCTTCACATAAAGCTGGTTCACTCTGGATTTACACAACACACCTCAAAATGGTGGAAATTAGTTTTATTCTTTTATCGTTTAAAGACTGTAAAGAACGCGCAAAGATGTGTCATCTTAAATGAGAAAAATAGCTCGATTTTATTGTAAAGCGAATTAAACGTAGAAAGAGAAGTAATAGTAATAATATGATTGTTTTTGGTTTTTTTATATTTTTGTTATTGACAGATTATATTATGGGCATTACCACACATTATTATTATTATTATTATTATTATTATTATTATTATTATTATTCTCACATCGCTTTTATTGTTAATATTACTTTTAAGGCCATTATTAATAGATAATCTGCCTTTCCATCATGATCCCACTTTTCTAAGTCCCAGTGTGTGTGTGTTTGTGTACTGCAGGTGAAAGATGGTAAAGACTGTCTCCGGATGCGCGGAATAACCGCAGTGCGCGTGAGCCGCCGGTAGCCGCGAGCCGCGACGCGCGAGGTGCTGAACTCAGGGAGCGCGGAGATGCAGAGCACAGAGCAGAGACTGACTCACAGACTGCTGACACTTACCTGAGCCGTAAGTGATGCGAGACACAGCTCTCGAGGCGGATTCTTTGTTCTTGTTTTGTTTTTGTTTTTTTTAAATGTTTTTGTTTTTTGTTGTTCTTGAACATGCAGTGCATAAAGTTTTTTTTGTTTTTTTTAAAGAGAATTTATGGACTTTTGTATAAAAATTGTGTGAACACGAGGTTTGTACCCCACTATGAAAAATAAAATATATTTTTATCAGATTTATAACTCCCCCTGCTCTTTTATTTTCAGGGTGCACTATTGTAAGCCCTGTCCAGCTGCTTGATCAGTGACAGTGGGAAAGCCTTTTCTTTTCTGCCATGTGACTGAGCAGCACACTTCCTGCAGGTCTCTAATATTTCATCTCTCTATGAAAGGTCACATGAGATCAGAAATCAGAAGGCCTTATTTTTGTCTACAGCATCTTTGGCTCTTATTTCCTTTAATGGGGAGTCTTTAAAGGCTTATTTCAGCTCTCATTTTCTTTAATATGGCATCCTCAAAGGCTTATTTAGCTCTTGCAGTTGGCCTATAGTTTAATACCCAGTTAGGATATGTATTCATATTTTGCTGGCTGTAGTGCTTTTGCTGGGGCTGTGTTTTTTGAGTATTAGCATATGCAGATGGTGGTGCCTATGAAATATTCATTTTTTACCTCCATGTGAAGAAGTTATGTTTTTAGATCCTGTTTTATTATTAGACCTGACTAAACATGTAACTGGCACTTGCCTGATGTTCCCCATTGTCAGTGCAATTATTTAATACAGCTTAGTAATAATTAACAATACACTGTAAAACTCACTAGGAAGTCTAACATCAGGTTATTTCATTTCTTGCTCTCATTAAGAAACTAAAAGGATTTCCACTGATGCCTGGTGCCCTGACTCGGAAGAGACTGTTTAGTAGTGGGGTGTAGTCAGCAACTCTGGAACGAGACCAGCTGCTTTTATGTCTTCAATGGCAGCGGGTACAAAGGTGAAAAACAGGAAAGGAACAGTCAGACTCCCTTTGTATGGGGGCATGAAGATTGGCAGATCTAAAACTGCCTGCCCAGTCCAGCAAAAAATCCCTCCAGTTTGCTGGGTAGGAATTCAGCATCAAAACAACGGCCGCTTTTAAAAAAGTAAAAAATTGCAGAGTTGTTATTAATGTTATTACCTCTTTAGTTATAATAACTCTTGAGTTATTATTTAGGATATGTATTATCCATTAATGTTGGTTCAGCAATATTAACATTACAGCAAAAATTTATTCAGCAAAAAAAAAAATGGAATGATATGCGGATGTTATGTACTTAAGGAACTGGGAATCCTGAGTGTTAAGATGCAAAGTCACTTTCGTGAGCCCAGTATTTCCCCTCCAGTAAATACTCCAGCTCATTTAAATACGAATGCAAGGGAGTAAACAAATAAAGACTTAAAGAGTCAATGAATGGCTTGTTGTCTTTCGAGCTGGTGATCAAACAGCTGAAATGGACTGTTAAATTCTAGTTTTAAATGAACAGACATTAGGTCTTCATGCAGTTCAGACATATTGACCCAATTAACTGAACTGTCAGCAATATCAGTTGGGTATGATGCACCCATCAGTCAGAGTGGTTAGATGTGGAATGAATCATTGGGTCAGATCTTGAAACTGGTTACTGAAATGGTGACAGGAACAAGAAAGCCAAGGCATTTAAAGGTTCCAGAACCTACTTTACAGAAACCTATTGCCTGAAAGTGATTTTGCCAGCTGATGCCTGAGACATTTCTGATACTGAAGATCGTTACCATATTTCCTTTTCACATAAATAAATCCATTTATGGTTGAGATGTCATTTAGGTTGTTTAAAGGCAATCATAAAAAACACTAATTCAAATGCATAGATAATTACAAAGAACTATCTGATGCTTGTTCCCACAAACCTATATTACTCAATGCACAAGCTCAGCACATATGCATAGGTTTTCTGAAATTTGCATTGTAGACATTGTGACCAATGTTTCCCATCATTTTACCATTGCAGCCATTACACTTTAGACTCTTCTACAATGAACCATTTTAACAAATCACTCTGAGTGGCTGTGTTTACTGTTCAACAGTTGAACTGCATGGAAATGTTGAAAATATTGGAATTCCCCTTTAAAAAGTGTTCAAACATGCTCCAAAACATGTTCAGTGCATATCATAGCTACTAAAAACACTCATTCTTAGTCATTTTGGTTCCGTTCTGTTGGTATGTTAACCATGAAGGTTTCACCCGATGTAAAGTAATGTGTGCAAATAAAGTAGAACATTAAAATGGTTCAAATGGAGATGTTTTCTTGGTCAGCAGTGATTTGCTAAACATATTTGTACAGTGCGTGGAAGCCTTATTATATGGCTACAATTTTCTCAAAGCAAAGCGACTCATAAATCATGTATTTCAGGGAAAATGTATTGAAAGTCTGTGGATATTAACAGATGCAGCAGCAGATATGCATCAGTTACATGCTGGAATATTGCTTTGAGGCTTGGCTGGGCTGGAGGGGATATCTAACAGTAGTCAGTGTAACATTCTCCATGCTTGATAAGTTTTTTTTTACAATGAATTTCTAATCATAGTAAAAGTAATATTACATTACTTTTGTATGGTTTCTTTCTCTACTAAGCTGTTCCACTAATCTTCTCTCCTGAGTTTTGCAAAGTGCTTATTTCTTGTTTTGCAAGTGTTTGTGAGGCAATTGTGGTGTAGGGTCATGAGCTCAAGTGTCAGTGCAGAGTGTATTTCTGCATAACTCACGCTTTGAATCTTATTTCTCTCTTCCTCTTTTTTTCTCCCTCTGTTTTTTGAAGTCTGGGATGGATTAGTCACGGTAAATAGTACCCCTTGGTCAGTGTGGGGACCTTGACACAGCTGTGTGTCTGTGAGCTGTATAAATCACTGGTGGGGTCGGCAGGAGCGAGGAAGGGAGGGGGGAAAATGGAGGGATGAACATCAGGGAGGGGTGTATTTGTGCCCCCAGAGAGAGAGACAGAGAGGGAGAGAGAGAGAGTTGCTCTTGATGAAGCTAAAGGGGAAGAGGTCTGTAAGAGCAGACTGAGAGTGGAAGATCTTGGATGAACAACAAGGTCACTGAACTCTGGAGTTTGAAAATAGTGCAATCAGAAATAGAGTCCAATTGCTAGACTTCTGGGACACATGAAATGGCAAAAAAAAGAAATAATCAATGAAATAAAAATGACAGATTCTCTCTTAAGTTCTCTCTTTTTTATTTTTAAGATTTATATTTTTTACTTTTATTATTCCTGTTTCACTTAGAATACATATTTGCTCATATTTCCTCAGCTTTCATAGTAAATGCAGACATATTACACATGCACACACACACACACACACACACACACACACACACACACACACACACAGATAAAAACTGAAAATCAGGCGGTGCACTGAATTCAAGTGATTCAAATATGTCCATTATGTGCCCTTCAATGAAGTATATTCAGCTCAGTTATAGTTATATGTGGTGAATTATATTTAGTATTCCACACAATAATTGTGATAGTGTAACATTTTTATTCATCTGTAAATAAGATGTCTGGATCACTGCTATAGATCACTGCCAGTAGAACAGGCTGCAGGGAAATGCTTGGCATTTTGTCTACGGTAACTGTTGTCCACAGTGACCCTTTAACTGTAGTGACGCAGAGAAATCACTTTTAAGCATCCTGTTACTCATAACCCACTCAACAAGTTCACCACTGTTTCCCAACAATAACACTAAATAAGGTTTAAAATTTAAAAGAAAATCCCACTATTTCACTTCTCACCTTACTGACAGGTCACATGAATTTATCACATATTTTGATATCCTAAAATCTCAAGAAGAAAAGGCACTAAACTCACTAGGGTGAGTAGTATGAAGTATTAGAAGTATTGGAGTATTAGAACAGAAAGTTGCAAAGAAAAGGAAACTGAATTATACTTTAAATTTCACAGCATGATGGTGGAAACCAGTTCGAATTAACTGGATTGCGGACTGATGCTTCTTTTACAATTCCAGATATTAGAGAATGAAAAATGCAGTTGTTGGGGTGGGAGGGTTCTGAGATGATACTGCTGAATGTTCTATAGCATCACTTGTAAGTGTCCTGCATGGATGGCAAGATGTGATTTGGAGACCTATCAACAATAATGCTATATAGTGTTTCATGGTACTTACCAAACAATCTGTAGTAATGTATCACTGTTTATAACTGATAATAGCTCTGTTATATTCTAAAAATTGAATGGGATCAGTGTGTCTGGCAGTCTACCAGATCTGAAGCAATATTCTACCCAGATCTGAAGCAATATTCCAATATCTATTCCAATATCTAATGCAATATCTATTCCAATAGAACTATAGTCAGCAAAAACACCATTCACAGATTGGGGATTTAAATTCTGAACTGCTTTTGTGATACCATGTGCTGTGTATATTTGACATCCTTTCTGTTAATGCATGCATAACATTTACCGGAACATTCATGGCAATTCCTGACTGGCCTTTAGGGTCAGTTCAGTTCAACCCAATTTCACTTGATGAATGCTTAGTGCTTTACCCATTGTCTGGTGGATTTATTCCATGTGTTTCAGAATTAAAGGAAGGATATGCGAGGCGGAATGGTTTTAAAAGCAAGACTTTGATGTAAAGAAGGATGTTGAAGACTTATGAGATTTTTACTGGCAAGTGTTATAGTGTTCTTAGTTTCAGCCACCCTACAAGAAGAACATCACCAAGATGCCTCCTGCAGGCGAAGGGCATCTCAGTTGTTTTTCTATACCTGTTCAATTATTCAGGCAGCCAAATAATTTCTGTCAAAACACAAAAAATAATGGAAACTCCTCTTGAATCTGAATTATGGCTTTTAAGATTATCCTGCAAATCTTGCTCCACAAAATAGGCCTTTGGGACAAAGCCAATTTATTAAACCCAAACAATTGCATTAGAATTCATCTTAAAATAAACATTTACAGTCCCCTCTGAGAGTATTAGAACAAAAGTATTAGATTTACATTTAGAAATGTTGAATTACATTAAACATATTACCTTGTGAATCTGTCATCCCAGTATTTTAAGTGAGCAAAAGTAATGAAACATGAGGGGCAGACAGGTGTTTGTTGGTTAAATGGTTATTTATTATAAATAGCTCTTCACATCTACTCTCTTCTACTCTCAGCTTTAGATTAACCTTTAAATACTGCATTTGTTTTTAAAAAGGGAAAATGAACATAAAGATCAGCGAAAAGCATGTTAGAGACATTTCAGAAACATTGGCCACAACCAGTACAACAAAAAACCCCAAACTGTGAAGGAAAATAGCAGCAGCTGATGACAAATTTTGAGAACAGCAAAGAAAAACCCTAACACTACAGTCAAAGACATTCATATAGAGACCATTCCACCATTTGCAAACCAGTCAGCAGTAAGAATGAAAAAAAAGAAGTTACAAAGTTTCTTGTGAATGGTTTTATGGAGTGTTAACACAAAGATTAATCTCTCAAGTTATAAAATGGCCAAAGTGTGAGGAAGAAAAGGACATGTTCATTATCCAAAACATACCAGCTCATCTGTGAAGCATGGTGGAGGGTGTGTCGTGGCTCGGGCTTGTATGGCTGCCTTTGGAACTGCCTCAGTAATTTTTATTAATGATGATGTACACACAATGATAGCAAAAGAATTAATTCAGAAGACTTCAGAAACATTTTGTCTGCAATATATATCCTAACTAATCAGTAAGTTAACTTACTGTTAAAATGTGTTATCTGTCCTTAACCTAATTAAACATGTATTTCATCTCACCAACTGAGGACTTCCCAGTGCATAAACAATAACCAAAGAAGGCACAAACCTTTTGGTGAAGTCAGTGAGTTGTAGGCTTGATGTAGTTATTGGAAGCAAGGGAAATGCAGCCAAATATTAAGTGCTATCTTTAATTTACTTTCTGTTCCAGTACTTGCTTCTGAAAGCAGAAAATCTGATCTCTCATGTTCAACTTTTGATCTCAAACCAAAATGTCTCCATTGCATAGCAAAAACAAGTAATAGATTGGACTTGTTTCAGGAAAAGACTGTATTTAATTATAAATATGCCTAATTTTTCTTTGCTCATGTATGTGGTTGATCTGGTGTTACTAACGTAACCTCATAGCTCATATTTGCTACAAATCAAAATGAGAAACACAGGAAAATCAGCATTTTATAAATGATATCCCAAGTAAGAACAGAGCCAAACCATTTATCAGAAATGTGGGACAATGTTTCTCAGGACAGCTCTGTTTTCAATAACAGAAAAAAAGGCTTTCCAAGCAAACTACATCCTAAAGTCTGTTGCTGTATCCATGATGTGATTAGAAGCACACTATGGGCGCTAACCCACTCCCATTTGTTTAATAACTACTGAACTGTTGCCTGGTTACGACCGTCTCCAAGGAGAATTCCACTGTGTAAGTTCTAACAAGGAAGTGGTTCCAGCCAGGTTGGACACATACCTACACACACACGCACACACACACACACATGTCTCTCCTTGGACCTTCCTAACCACATGTCAAACCTTAACCAGACTGTACAGTAAATGCTTGAAGAAGAGCTGAGGAAGACTCCCTGATGCTCAAGTGTGCATGGAAACTCCATTACTATTCAATGGAGAAGAATATAGAGGGTCTTCTCTCTGTCTCATTTGTGTGTGGGTAAGCATGAATGTGAGTGTGTGTGTGTGTGTGTGTGGGGGGGGGTTCATGTGTGGGTGTACCACTGGCCCAGGCATCCGATCTGAGATGGCTCCCTAAGGCTTCTGATCTGCAGGAAGACGTCTGAGACACACAGGAAAGCAAAACATGCATGTCCGACCCCACCACGGACGTCTCCCTGCGCCACACACACATGCACACACACCTTGCTGTGGGTCAGCTCTGGTCTTGACATCATCCGGCGGACCTAGCAGATGGATAGCTCCCAGAAGCCACACTGAGGGTAATGAACAAATGAAAAAAAGAAGAGGAGAGGAAAAGAGGAAGACAAGCATCCGCTTTTTTAAACAGTAAATTCAGCAAGCAGGTTGTTGCCAAAGGTGGTAGAAGTATACATATTTCTTATTCAAGTTCAAATACTCATCCAGAAACTTTAAAAGGTGAAAGGAAAAAAAATGTAAAGGAACCTAAAGCAGAACTAATTTGAGGTGTTCTTCAAAAACCCATTACACTATGTTGAGGTTCTTCATACTTTAAAAAGACCTTCAGATTTGAAAATCTCATTTGAAAAATAGTTGTCAACTAAAACATTGAAAGAATCATTAAATTAAAGCTTAAAACAATTGACAATTGTAATTGCCATTAGATTTATTGGCAGAGTTTTTATACCAAACTTTGGTGAAATTAAAGCTCAGAGCATTGCTGTTTGTGGGGAAATGTTTCTGTTGTGCTGCATTGCTCTGGCCGACACTGGAGGCTACTTATTTTCCTTAGGCTGTAACAAGACAGGAAAACAGTTATATGTGACTTCTATAGCCTTTGTAGTCTGTAGGGTGTGGAACAAATGTAATCCCTAGAGATCCACCTGTTTTAAATACCTGTTTCTTTAGAAAACTGACCAAACAGTGGCTGCATTGTTGAATGATCAACACAGCATAACTTAAGTATAAAGTGTGTTTACATAAACAAATCTAAAGTTAATCTCTTCCTTATTCATCAATGGCCAAGAAATCATGAGTGAGCAATTATTTAGATAGTGGATCATTCTGGGCACATTAATGACACTGGCTTGGTAGTGGAATGTTTGTGTGTGAGCATGTGTTTGTGCGTGTGTGTGTGTGTGCGCATGCATATGTGGATATCACTGGGTTTTAAATGCTTCAGTGTTGGTGGGGATGAGAATGGTCCACAAACCCAAAAATACTTGTGTCCTGTGGCAAAAAACTTATTTAGGACTTAGGGTTGGCAGAAAATACCTGTACTGGTGGTGGTCTAGCGGTAGGGTACTTGACTATGGATCAAGAGGTCCCAGGTTTGAATCCCACCTCTGGCACTACCACCACTGGGTCCCTGAGCAAGACCCTTAACCCTGAGCTGCTCCAGGGGGACTGTCCCTGTAATTAGGACATGGAAGTCGCTCTGGATGAGTGCGTCTGCTAAATGCTGCAAATGTAATGGACCTATATAAGGTTAAATGTCATCAACTTTTACAATGGAGTAAAGTGAATGTGACAAACTTGTCATTGTGAAACACAGCACCACACACAGTGAACCACAACTGAATGCAGCCTCTGCATTTCACCCATATATACACATGCACCAGGGGGCAGCTATTAAAAGTGGTACTTTGCTCAAGGGTACATTATGCATAAGACCTACACAAGGGCCATGGAGCAATGAAAAAAGAAATTTAGCATTAACCAGCAAGCACACACACACACACACACACACACACACACACACACACACACACACACACACACACACACACACACACGTACATTGTTTGTGCTGTATGTTGAAGGGTGGGGAAGTGCCAGAGGAATTCCCTGGTTTGGGATTTGGACAATGCGATCGGCTCAGAAAGCCATCGGCAGGGAGACGTGACCGGCCCACACATTAAACACACGCAGTCGTGACCCCAGGGTGAGGAGTCACTTACAGTATCGTGCGGACAAAGCTTCCGAAAGAAAACAATCGAACAATTGAGACACATCAGGTGGGTGGAGAAAGAAGAGCAGCCATCATCATCATCATCATCATCATCATCATCATCGCCTTTCAACCACAGTAAAGATCAAACCTGATCAACTTTTATACACGCACGCACACACACACACACACACACACACACATACAATATCAATAACAGAAACTCAAATATACTCATGAAAAAACATGCAATAATTACTGATTTTAAGGATACTGTTTAAGCTTGTTTTAGTGTGAAATTTGGTAGACCTCAGATCAGCAAGACACCACTTACTCCTGCATTATGTGTGTGTGTGTGTATGTGTATGTGTGTATGTGTGTGTGTGTGTGTGTGTGTGTTCTAGTTTCTATGTTTTCACATGGGAAAGTCTCCCAGCTGTGGAGGATCTGTTCAGGGCGTTCCTCTGTCTATAAGAGAGAGAGAGAGAGAGAGAGAGAGAGAGAGAGAGAGAGAGAGAGAGTGTGTGTGTGTGTGTGTGTATGGAGAATGATCATTCAGAGGATATCCTCAATCAAGGGCCACAGAGTGCACTCTGAACAAGCTCACTGACAGAAACATGGACTCCCCCCACCCCACCCCACCCCCAACCCACACAAACACACACCAACAGGCACAGGCACAGGCACACACACACACACACACACACACACACACACACACACAGCTGAGTCTACTAACAACCTCAGGGACCTATTTTAGAATACACACAAACACACACACACAAACGTACAAACACACTTCCTGCTAATCTCACACGACCACACATCTATTTTACACTCTCTTTATATTGCAGTTAAAAACAATCTGTTTTATCCACAATATTTACACACACTTTCACAAACCGATCTGATGCCGCATTCCCACCCACACACCCACACACAGGCACAGACACACACACACACACACACACGCGCTGTTAATGGCCGCAGGGTCTTGACGCAACAGTCCACCACATGCTGCATTCCACCATGCTCTCATACACCAAACACACACACACACACAAACACACACACACACCCATGCATGGGTCCTGCGTCTGTTAATAATGAACAGGCCACGAGTGTGTTGTGAGCAGCACCTGTGCACGTGGATGGTGTGAAATGAATGTGAGTGCATTTGAGCACAGAGACAGCTGAAAAAGAAATACACACCAGAGAGTAATTACACTTCTATTACACGTATGCTGAAGATTGCATCTCATAATAGCTACATGAACAATGTCGAGATTTTGGAAGCACATTATCTTTTAACATTTTAAAATAATTTTAAGCAGGACAATATAAGGCTTACAGTCCTGCATAAAAAGTTTAGGGAAAATGCACTATATGCGAACTTGCTGCATCATGAGATTGTTGCATTTTTTTTTGGCAAAGGTCTTCTTTGGGTGCTTTTTTCAAAACATCAGATTTTTCTCTGTTAGGAAAAAAGAAGACTGATTGACAACAAACTGATCTCATCACTCTGTATCCTCTTCTCCCCCTCCTCTCCTCTGTCTATCCCCTCTCCCCCATTGTGTTGCTCCATCCTGAAGTACTGCAGGTATTGTTTTATCCAGATGGTGTGATCATGCTGCTTTCAGTCTTCCTCTTTCCATTTGCTCAGCCTGCTATTAATAACTCTCATCCTTCATTCTACAGTCCACAAGAGTGACACGCGCAAAACATCCACCCCCTGAGTGGAGAGAGAGGGGGAACAGGGGATCCCCTAAGAGCAGAACAACAGGATGGAAGTGAAAATGAGTTACAGTAGGCTAACATGGGAGGGAAATTCTCCATACCCTTCATGAAGGTGAGTAGCGAAGAGAAGAGAAGAGAAGAGAAGAGAAGAGAAGAGAAGAGAAGAGAAGAGAAGAGAAAGTTGCTCCAATGAAAACCCGAACACTCCAACAGCAATGTAATTTACTGCAGGGGAGGCACAGGTTTACGGCTGTGTGCTTCAACCATTTGTGAGCTACAAATGGGCCTCAGAGGAAGCCTAGGACTTCAGAATGGGTGGGTGGGTGAGTGGATGGGGAGGTGGCATAAAAAAGAAAGCAGAAGGTAAGAGATATGAGTGTGGAATAAAGGGGATTCTTTCATCCTGACAAGTGTGTATGGACAAGTCGATATTCTACCAATGTACTAATACATCCTTTCTGTTTCAGTTACATTAGAAAAATGGATTTATCTGTAAATTTTAACTTATCATTGTTGGTATATTTATTCATTTAGAATCCCATTCACTTTGCAAAGAAAACACCTTCTCTTCCTAAGATACATAGGTACATTAAAAAAGATAAAGAAATAAACAACATCACACAAGATGTAAGCCTTTACCAACTGAACTAAATATATAAAACATCAACAACCACTATAAATAATTTCTTTCCCAGTCATTTTGATCTATTAGTTTGATCAAAAATATGTCACAGTTCCTTGACCTGAGTCTCCTGAAGTGCTGAACACAAAAAAATAATCCAGCTTTGATTTGACTCCCCTTATAGTCAAATGCTAGAGCTACTACTGTTACTTTTATTATATTATATTATATTATATTATATTCATAATGTTTGTTAAAAGCAAAGTTCAACATCAAATGTACGACTTCAACATGTAACTGCATTTGGGTTCTGCTAATTTGGCCACTGTAAGCTAGAAAACACGAGTTTAGTCTTAAAAAAGTGAGACAATTTTACTAATTTTGTTTTTTAAAAAGATATTAACATATAAAACACAGAATGTTTGTATTTATTTATGATGTTTATTTATTTTTTTATTATTTTTTTATTTATTTTTTGATAAAAGTACAATTTTCAGTACAACTCACTGAAAAACTGCTAAACATCCCCATCTAGGGACTGGTTTAAGTAATACTTTAAAGTATAGAGAAGAGAACTTCCCTTACATTTCACAATGTTATGTTCATACTTATAGATCACTCAATGTGTCAGCTACAGGAAGCATACATGGGAGAGCGCTACCCAAAAACCAAAATGTCCCTTTCTACACTTCTGTAAATCCTCAGATCTTCATATCCCTGACCTTGAATGAAGGACCAACAGCAGTGCAGTTGCATAAAACCATTAATAAATATTGTTGAAAAATCTGTGTGTTTAGATGATGCTACTTATGTTAATTTCCTGCCTATTTATGCTATTTTTTTTTTTACAAATTAAGAGCATGCTAATAGTCTCAAAATAGCTACATATATTAAACAAACAAAACAAATGCAGATAAATTAATAAAAACGACTGAAGCATGGGTCCAAACACTGCTTTAACAGTGTTGTATTCACAGTGTACTGATGTAACTGAATTAAAAAATACTTATATTAATTATATATTTGTATTCCGCTTCAGACCGGAAATGAAAAAAAAAAACGTTAACCCCACCCACCCCAGTCCTAGTTTCATTTTGTGTTTCCTGATTCATTATATTCTGGTCCAAGCCAGACTTTAGTTAACTCAAGAAAACAACCAGAATGCACCAGTATTTCAGTAAGTAATTTGTCCTGTTCAAACATAGACTAACTCATGGCAATAGCGAGGTCATTGTGTTGTTTTCTCAGTTCCATGCATGCTCAGATGAATCATCTTCATACATCTTACTCATAGCCTTAGGCAGAGCAGTTTTTCTTTTTCCAATTACCAGCAATATAAAAATTAAAAATGCACAGCAGTCATCTTTGAATTGTTCCTCAGGTGTGACCACCTTTTCTTTTCCCACAGTGCTGATTCTTATCTTGCCAGTGCCTCAGCTGTCGATCTCTTTTCAAATCCCTTGCCAAGCTCAACTGGAACAACGGGTTCAGTATCATAAAATAATCTGGTATAAGGTTGGTAGGCTACACTGCAGTCACAAACAAGAGCAACAAAACTTCATTCAAACTAAACTGCATTATTTTGATTCTAGGTAACAGAGAGCAACTCACTTGTAGGTCTTGTTATGAAGGATCTCTTCAAAAACACCACAATTTTCTACCGAGATGCACATCACTCATATGAAATCAAGGAAGATTTGTCCCTGTTACTTCTGTCTGAGTCCAGAGAGACGAGAGAGGAGAAATGTGAAACCTATCGGTGCTCTTTATGGCCACCAGTAGGTTATCACATTCAGGAGAGTGATTATAGCCTCCCACAAGGTCAGCACGATTTCAAATTTAATTTTATCACACTTGGGCATTTTCTGAGCTGATGCATGTTTGACATTTGGGTTGTTCTTCTTTTCCCTGTGTACAGGTTGCCAAAACAAACTGAAAAGGAAGCAAGAGTTTGCCAGCCATGTTTTGGACATCCAGATGGGCCCTGTGTCTCATTGTTTTGTTACAGTTCCAGTTGGAGTTCTATGTGTGGTTCTTCTAGGAGGGATTGTACTGCGGTACATTTATAATGAAAAATTGTGCAGCACACTTGCAGGAGCAGTGAGTCCCAATGACTGAAACTTGAAAGCACTAATGAATTAGCCATTACTTTTTGGGGGAACCAAGTCATCAACACCTTAAGTACATGTTTACAAAAAATACATTAATTAATTAATTAATAAGTACCCACTGTTTTATTTTTGTTGTTGTTTTTTGGTCATGTGGTCTCAACAATAAGAAGAGTTGTAGTGCACGAGAACAAAATTATATCCATGATAAGTCCTACAAAGAAGGAAATGGTTATTGTCACTGATTACACAGTCTAACTGATGGTTACTTCCAAAACAATGAGTAAGTATTCATCACTTCTCACTTTGGAAACCCAACAAAAATACACATGAGGGTTTCTGTGAAAAAGAACTTCTAGATCAAAATAATTTAAAGCACTTCACATGAGTGAGTGGGGGTCCATTTGGCATAGAAGCCCACTAGAGGGTGTATCAGGGCTGATTTGATTTGTTGTTGTTTCTTTTGTTCTCCAAAATGGGTTGTTCCTTTTTATTCAATTTAACACTCCTCTGAAGCACCAAAAAGTGCTGAAATTAGCTAGACGTGAACTGAACTCAGTGACTACCATACGGGATGCAATTTCCTTCTCCTGTTCTGCAATTTTGCATTAATAAGAAAACAAGTTTTTTAGAAAAAATTTTGTCATTGAGAAGAGTTCAAGATGCATGAAGGGTTTGGGGGTAAGTTGATTAATCTGATTAAGTGCTGATTAATTTCAGTGTTTATCACTAGGTCCTGCATGTGCTTACTGTTCTACATTCTTGGGAAAAATGTTACTGTGTTAGTCATGTCATGTTATTATGGATTCTTTTTCCAGACACGATAATATCGGAGTTCATAGAAGTATTTAGTTCCTCGCTAATATCTGGCCTCTTAACACTAAAGTTTTTTTTTTTGTTTGTTTGTTTTTTATTTAAAGGTTCTCTGAAAAATAAAAGATGATTGGCTTGATTGTACAGTTCTTGGGAAAACTTCTAAATGGCATTAAACCAAACCAGACACATCGCCTTTAGGAATATCTCAAAAATAGTTTTGAAAGGTGCTTTAGGGAACCAAACATATTAGCTGTTTCCCCCCTTTATCTGAGGGAAGTCTGAACATTTTTTTCAAAAGCTTTGAATTCGGTTGTTTGAAAGTGACCAAGGTTATTTAGAATGATTTAATGTGAAATGGTGAATATGAATATGAAAAAGAAAGTAACTCTAGTTCTATTTTTACAAAAATGAAACTATTGGTGGTAAGTCCTCAGGAACCTGTTTGTTGAACAATTCCTCTTTCGTTTGTTGGTCAATGAGTATATATATTCAATGTAAGGATCCATTAACTAGAGGAATGACTATAGTTCACTCTAGAATGACTTTGGTTCAGTGGCCCACTGCTCTGTGCTTTCCTTTTTTGTACCAAATCCAGTTAAAAAAATTAACAACTTGTTAAAGTTACAATGATTTGAGTTCATGATTGTTCATGAACAATCAGAGGATGTTCACAATTCAGGAGCAAGAAAAACACTAAAATGCCCATGGTCTCTCCTGGACAGTGGTTAAAAATCTCCAAACTAGAATATTTCTAATCAAGTGTCATTTAGATCTTCGACTGGATTTATAATTTAAGTGCCATTTAATCAATTGAAGTTAAAAGGGAATTACATTTTTTCAAAGCAAACCAATTCATCACAGCACTCTAAAACATGAAATAATGCTCAGCTCCTTTAAATGGATGAAAATTCTCAACAGTCATTTTTTTTTTGTTTTTTTTTACAGTTTTTCCAGCATGCCTCTTGGTCCTTGCTTTACACTGTGGGTTACTGAAAGCTGTGGTCTTTATCCAGGCAAGCTGCAATGATGACGTTACACTGCCATGCCAAGTTAGGGATCAAAATGAGAAGTATCGCTATATTATCTGGTATAAAGACACCAATGCCATTATTAAAAGGAAGAAAAATGAAGTGACTTTTTATAACAAGTCCTCTCCTGCATCCCTGGGAGTCAAGGAAGCCCTGGTTTTGCAGCAAGTGCAGCCAAATGACACGGGACAATACCAGTGTTTCTTGGCAGCAGACATTGGAAATAGAGACTTAGATTCATATGTCTCACTGAATGTGTCAGGTATGTGTGAATTCATTCTTATTGTATGCATGAACTTTGAGTTAAAGGACCAAATTCAGCCAAATAATTAAGCAATGCGACTTCTTTGGTATTAAATTCTATAGTACTTTCTTAGTATTATATATTATTTTTATTAGCTACTTCTTTTTCAGCCATGACTCTATTTACATGGATAAAATATGCTTGATAAACACTACCAAGGTACTGTGTTACTAATATTTAATTTGCAGCAGACACTGAAGGCATTGTATTCTCTCATGTTCAGAGTGCCCAACTGTAGGTCCAGTTTGGACTGCCACTGCAGACCCCAGTTCATTGTGTCCGCTCACTCTATTGGAGATTACTACTATATGGGCTGTGCTGCCATATATTCTCTTCTGCTTGATTAAAGTTGTCCTTTGCCTTCTTACCATTCTGGTGAGTACAGTCATATATCTTTCTTTTTATCTGTGGTCAGTGTTGTTTTTTTGGTATTCTGACCACAAACCTGCTTTTGGTGGTACTTTCCTGAGAAGTGGGGAAAGCTTAACCTAGACGTGATAAGATCTCCAGCTAAACATAATGCCTTTATGTAGGGGTCAATTGTTTTGTTAAGCATTGCTCTCTTGTTTTTGCCACACATGCACATTGCTACTCGTGAGCTAGGTGAAGAAGGATTCATATGACAGTAAAGATTTTTTACACACCTGCACTAGTCAATGTGGTTTTTGTCACACTGCATCTGGAAATATGCCTTTGGCTGTATGATGAGTGATTTATGAATCATAATCCTATCATAATGGGATGTACTTTTTTGCTTACACAGTCTGATAGCATCCAGCATCTTGAGTAAGCTGTCCATTAATTAATTGTATTAGTTTTCCAACATCAATTGAACAGTTCTTAATTGGACACAATGTTCAGCTTTCTTGAATGCATCAACCAACACAAATGGTTCAAAAGTTGCTTTAATAAACAACAAAAAAGGTAAAAAACATTCACCTTTTCTTCTGACACCATTTTTGGACATCTATGATATTTTGGTGCATGATGATGCAAGAAACTAAAAAAGGCAACTTATAACCTAAAGCAGCCTCTGCCCTTTATTTTGAACATGTACAGAGTAAGGTTTTGTTTATGGTGTGCTTCTGCTGATCTGGCATTTTCATGCTCAGGTATTCAAGAAGATCACAGGAAGTGGAGCAGGTCATAGGAAGCGAAGACATTCAAGCTGCAAATATTCACAGACCAACCGTGTCAACTTAAGCAGGAGAAGATAGTTCTGTTTTCTCAGAATTCTCTCTCTCTCTCTCTCTCTCTCTCTCTCTCTCACTCCTTCTCACCAAAAATAATTTTGTTTATGTAAAAAATAGATAAATAAAGTTGAAAGTTCAAATATTGATTTAATTTTATGTGTCATTATTAGTGAAAAACCATTTAAGCTAGAAGCTCATTTTACTAGCCAAAAAAAAGAGAAGGCAGGTGTACTTTACTTCACAGAAAAGCAGATATAATAGCATCATCCACTGTGGCATCAACCTGAACATTTAATCAGAAATAAATATAAACTGATTGTTTTTTACAACGTGTGGACAGGTACATCTATTGCCATGTGGGCCAACATCCTTACCCTCTCAAAAATGAAGGTTCTCTTTTAGTTAGAGAGTCATTGTCTATAAATAATGTCTAAGGTGCAGTATTTGCTCTTACGTTACAGCTTTCCATGCTTTTGAAACATGTAGCGACTTGGATCTCAAAGAGGGTTGAATATGATGGCTTTACCTTTCAAAGCTTTTTTCACAACTCTTGCTCATAAAGACAGCCTTCTGAAAGATGTTCCTCCAGTCTTTACAAATGGGATCCAATTTCTGTTGCACTCTTGTTCTAATGAGCTGACCCGAGCGATGCCTACTTTAATAGTCCTACTGTGTTTTGTGTTCAGTGCTCCTCCGCTGTTGTATAATTTTGTCTTTGGCTTTCTCTGGCTATGAGCAATGTGAGCCATTTTATTATATAAAATGTGAATAAAAAGAAGTGGAGGTGGGTAGGTGTTCCAAATCCATTTTCAAGTAAAATACTGAATATTCTTTGAAAAATGACTGAAGTAAAAGCACTTTCTCAAAAACAGCTGTAGCAGAGGTACAAAAACAGCAACTGTCATACAAAATAACTGCAGTGGAATACCTAGAATCTATCAGCGCAGAAGCTGAATGTTAAGTCCTTCAGCTTTTTTTGCTCTTCTTGATCTAATATTAATTTTCTTAAATTCAGAGTCAGATGTATCACCACTCTTGAACCTGTACAGATGCTGTCACAAATACAAGTAAATGAACTACATCACTAAAAAATAAAGGACAAAAGCATGTGTCCTAAAAAAAAAAGCTTTAGCATAAATGTACACTTACTCCAAATTATTCATCAAAAATCCATCAAATATTTACTTTAAGTACATTTCACTGTTTGATGGAACGAGATATCCCCCATATTTGATAAGCGGCATAATACAATATATCAAATTATAAATACATAAATCATACAGCTATACAGCAACTCAACAGCTATGCCTGTATGTACCATTTTGAATTTCTCATCATTCACCATATTTATCTGAAAGGAAGCTTTGGGCTGCTTGGATTGCATTAACATATAGATGTACTCTTGAGCAATGCTTGCAAAAGTGCAATGCTGTGGAGAAATACTTTAGAGTTTCCTCTATTTTTTCTGATCTTGGAAAAGGTACTGCAACACAAAAGACATCCTGAGTTAATACAACACACAGTTTTCAAATTAACCAATGATTTCTTAAAGGACAAACAATGTCAATGTAAAAAAAAAAAAAAAAAAGAATTCACTCAGCCAAACAATGAACCATATTTGTAGGAATGTATGTGTATGTGTGTGTGTGTGTGTGTGTGTGTGTGTGTGTGTAATAACGCTTCAGAAAATCTAGACCGACGCCTCCAGAAAACCCTTTCTGCAGTGCTTGCTATTTCGGAACACAGACACTTTCAGAACATATTTAAGGTTTAATAACTTATTCTACACCTACTTGTCCAGGAAGCCCTTATTGTACTTCCTGCTGTTTCTAAGTGCTGGGCTGAACCAATGTGAGCAGATAAGACAAGAGCTCTGCAGACTGAGGCAGGAACAGCTCGAGCTGCTGCAAAACACCTGAAATAAGCAAGAAAATAAAGCATGCAGGGAAAGGACATCGCTTTGTGTAAGTCAGTGTGTCTTTAAGGTGTGCCCATAGTCCGCGTGTAGACGGGGCGAGATCTGTAGACCTCGGTGCAGAAGGGAATTTCCCATCTTTATTAACAACAAAGTGAAAGTAAACAGACCAGACATGTCCTTAAACACAGAACGACGAGAATTTGTCCCTTCACCAATGCAGAGAGACATGTCCGTTAGTTAAAAATGGTTAAAAATGGATAAAGTTGAGTGTGTTTATGGTTTGTGTCCTCAGTGTTCAGTCTGCTTGGCCTCACCTTTTCTGCTCGAGATCAGCAGCGCTTCCTGAAGATACCTTGTAAAGCCAAGACCGAAAGAGGACTACGGTACCGGAAAATCAGTTGGTATAAGGTTTGTGCAAATTTACATGCGAACCACAAAAGAGCCCACCAGACAGGACAGTCAGACAGTGGTTTAATAAACAGTTCAGCAGGGCTTCCCAGTTTCACTTTCACTTCACTAATTTTTAAAGTTTAAATTTAAAGACGTTATACAATAATAGCATCATCATCATCATCATCATCATCATCATCATCGTCGTCGTCGTTATTATTGTTGTTGTTGTTGTTGTCATGTACATAAAACATTAAATCATTAGTTTTCATTTTTCATTGAATTCATTATTACTACTACTACTATTATTATTAATATTAATAACAATAATAATGATAATGTTAATATTGTGTAAATGAACACGAATTATTTAATAGTACTAGTAGCAGAATCGCAAATTAATTAAAAGATGTTTGCCATGTAGTTCAATAAAACATAACACGTAAATTAAAAAACAAAGTGTCTTTAAATGAAAACGTAATTTTTTGGGGAATTATTATTTATACATTTTTATTTGTATATGTTATGAGTAATAAAGGAGGGGTGGCAATAGTATACATGCGTGGAGAGTTTTATAAGCACTTAATGAACTTAACTGCCATTTAACGGTTCATTATATAGCATTATATCATATGTATAAAATTTTGGAATTATATAATAGTCCCGTTGACAGAAGCAGTGGTGTTCCATTTCCTTTCTTTATTCTAGCATCATATTCACATATAAGTCATACATTTATCAGATTTAACTGCCTATATTTTTATGTAAACACCAGCCTGGATTGATTTTGCAGCCTAAACAGCCTCAGTGTCCATTGATTGAATAAGATCTGCCTGTCAGTTGTAAATATTTACTCACAGAAAATAAAATCATGTCAGATTTGAGAATACATTGTGAATATGTGACAGGCGTAAACTGTGTTAAGGTGCCTGGTATTTAAAGACCCCTGCTGTAGTGTATATGGAAAAAAATATATATATGAGAAGATCTTTATATGTGTCTATGATTAACAGCTGACTGTCTTGCATAGCTCTGAATAAAATGTTTGATATTTAAGGTTAAGAATAAGGTTGCAAAGAGAAATCTCAATACACAAGAGAATTCGGCTGAATCTACTTCACTTTATTTAAGGTTTTATGAAATACTTTATGGTAAATGGTGGACTGTGGCTGGGCTTCACCATAGTGCAAGTATAAATGAGTTGGGCAGTCTATTATTGATGCTTGACAAATATGAGCAATTACAGAGTTGAGTGAAATGTATTGAGTTGCTTATTTTACCCTTCTTTTCATATAAGAACACTTCATCAAAGGGTTAGAGCATAACTTCGAACATAATTTAACAGCTCAGAAAGATAAAGTACTGGCTTTATCACCACTGAAGGAGGAAAATTAATTGTTTGGTTTACTATACTTTCAGTTTTTTATTTGTTTTATTTTTGATTTATTTTATTTTACAGGTACAAGAAGAATCCCAAGGATTAATTGGCTTGGTCATCAAAGACTTGCAAACCCACAAGACTGTTCTCTATAAATTTGCAAATCAGTCCTATGAAGTGGGAGATGATTATTCTCTTCTACTCCCAGACGTTGGACAGAGGGACTGTGGGCTTTATCACTGCACTCTGTGGCCTCCACTGGGCCATTACATTCAGGAAGGAGACTATGAGTTCTATCCTGCTGGTGAGTCATGCGCAGTAAAGGGAAATTCATAGCGATGGAGAATATTCATTGTTGATTAAATAGCAACACGACTCAAAATAAGCTAACAAGTGAACATTATTACATATCTAAGAGGAAGGTAACTATAGGCTTAAACTAACACTGTAAAATCCAGCGGTGGAACAGTAATGCAGTGCGTCATGCTTGTCGCTACCCGATTTGGACCGGAAACCCGATTTGGACTACGCATGCGCAACGTAGTACGTCATTTCCAGTTATCGACGTTAAATGTTTTTCACCAACAGTTTTTACGAAGTCATAAATTAAAATACCAACTGGTTACTTTTTTATGGTTTTAGATTGAAGGTAGGAGGATTATCGGTTAAAAATATCGGAAACGGCGTATTTTCGCGCATGCGTAGTCCAAATTGGGTAGTGCAAGAAGTTCTTGGGGTTAATTCCCAGAAAGGGCGGTCTCTGTTAGGACTTTGCGTGTTCCCCTGGTAAAAACACTTTCATGTAAGGTGGATTGGAGATGCTATAGTGCCCCCTACATGTGCGTGTGAATGTGTTTGCCTTTTACACTGTGCACTGGCAAGTGCCACCTGGGAGCCTTATCAACATAAGTGGTAAAGATAATGAATGAATGAATGAACTAGGAAAAAGTGTAGTTTTACAGTACATTGAACTTCCCTTGTTTAACACTGGGTAATCGTCAAAGGTGTTCTCAGATAGAACGAAACCCACATCATCTCTAGAAAGAACTGATTAGTAATGATAATCCCACTAATGGGAAATTTGCTCTCTGCATTTCACCCATACGCAGCAGTGGGCTGCTATTGAAAGCGCCCGGGGAGCAGTGATGGGGACGGCACCTTGCTCAAGGGTACCTCAAGGCAACCTACTGGGAAGGGGTTCGAACCCCCGATTCTTCGATCATGTGGCTGACGCCGTAACCACTAGGCCACCGCTGCCCACCAATAGTTGTATACGTAGTGATATTCCAGCTATTAGAGCTAATTGATTTGGGGGAAAATAGCTTAATTCCAATTTGTTTTTACATGTTTCTGATAGCAATTTTAATGTGACTTCTTTAAAAATAAATATTTTTTTGACCAGGTCCCTATTCTGCCCAAATCTCCACAACTTCACAGCTTTGTTTAATTCCACTTCATTATTAGGTTCCCCAACTAAAACTAGTCAGTTTTGAGTAATATTAAAGACCATCGCCTATTCACATCAAAAACATTTTATTTTAAATCTTTAATATTTGAGGAGGACATGGGTTTTTGTGTGTAAAATACACAAATTAACTTGAGGATGATGATGTTTTTTTGTTTATTTATTTGCAGGTTGTTCAAAACCTTTTCAACTGAGTAAATTAGTCTCAAATGAGAAGATCAGGCTGAGTGTGAACAATGTTCCTCTGTTCCTAATCATCTCAGGAGCCCTTGCCTCTGCTGTGATGGTGATTGTTTACCTTGGTTATAAAACGAAAAAGTGGAGAAATAAAGA
Source organism: Hepsetus odoe (assembly GCA_017165825.1). Classification (NCBI taxonomy): domain Eukaryota; kingdom Metazoa; phylum Chordata; class Actinopteri; order Characiformes; family Hepsetidae; genus Hepsetus; species Hepsetus odoe. The sequence goes on along the minus strand of CM029373.1, from coordinate 20,619,407 downwards.
AATTCAGTCAGCGGCAGGCATTATTCAGGAAGCTTGCTCCGTAAAAACATGTAAATATGATGTTTCACAATAAATAAGCATTAAATGATTTACTTGTATTTTGATTTGTAGTTTTGGCTCTTATTTACTTGTAAAACACAGCCAAGAATATTAACAAGCATAAGTGGTATTGACTTGTAGATTTCTCAATCTTAACATCTCATTTTCAAAATGAAATATTATATTTCTCTGTGAACATGTGTAGCCCACGTATGTTATGTTATGTTATGTTATATTGTGGTTTGCCCAGAGCTCCTCCCTACTTGCACGTGTTTTGATAAATTTGTTGCAAACATGGCTGAACCGAATGTCAGAATAAAGAACTTGAGTTGAAGTATGGGCACAACAATGCATTGGGGAATACAAGGTAAGCAACTGTATTACCATTTTGAGAGTTATTTATTGTTTCATGTGTTCACCGTTTATAGTCATGGCTACTGTGCAGCATATGAATCTGTCTCTCACTTCAGTTTTTCTGTGCTTCTTAAAATGTACACTATTTAAAGGAAGAGTAAAATCTGATGCGAATATTCTTTTCAGTTACTGTGTATGCTGTGTATCATAAACAGCATTTTTTTGTACTTCTGGTTAAAAATGATTCCATATAGGTTTGTGTTTCTGTGACTTGCTAAAACGTGGAAATTAACACAAAATTTAAAATTAAATTCATATTAATTTGAAAGTAAAAAGTAACTGTAAAAAATTGTAGTCACTTTTTGGTAGCAATAGTGTATTAAAAAATAAATACATATTTAATCTTGATTAATATTATTACCTTCAGTGTTTTTAATCATAAACACATGTCAGTAAAAATAACTGTTTCAGCTATATGGGAAACGGTATTGTGAGCAAAATGTTCTGTCTAGTTCATGAATCATTCTGGATCATCCATACAGTTGTATATACATTTGAACACCCTATTGAAATAAACATGTGTTATGAAGTTAACAAATCCTTTTTTTCCCCTGTTTTCTGACATTAGAAGACATATTAGTGGAAAAAGATAAACATAAAATACAAAACGGGCCATAAACTTTGAACCAATAAACAAGTTTTTTGCAAAAATGTCACAAACTAAATAGTAATATTGCACTGAAATGTGTAAAGTTCTATGTAAAGTAAAGTTCTCTGTAGAGGATTTGTACATATTTTCACATAGAAAAAATAAATAAAATGAAAATAAAATAGATTCCCTTGTAATGAGGTTAAGATCAAAATTAGTCAAACCTTTGAATTGTTTGAAATAATGATTGTGAAACACTTTAAAAAAATGTAAGGGCCCGTTTTAATGACAAAATCAAGTTTATCTTTAACATGTTGGTATATCTGTTAAAGCGTTACAACCACATGGCACACATAAACACCTCCAGACAGTTTCTTAAAAAAACATGTTCAAATGGAAAATGGCATTTCCTGTTTTTTTTTGCACATGTTGCAGTCATACTATGATGGGGCTTTGCAGCTGTAAAACCCTGCCTTCGCTTCCCTTATGTGGGCCGCTAACATAAACGTTTAGACTAAGGAAGCAGCCTAGATTTCATTTCTACAGAAACGGAGGGCTGTGGTTAAAACAACTAGCAGGATCCTCTCTTGCCTTTAAAAAAAAAACAGAATAGAAAATATAAAATGGAATAGTTAGCTTTTTCATGTTTCATTTATTTTCATCTCATTTTCACTGTAATTGTATTATTAATTAAATTGTATTATTGAATATCACTGTAGCCTCAAAGAAAAAATAATGACAAATTTGTATTTATTTTTGCAGTCCTGTTTGTGGGTGTGTGCACACATCTGAGTTTACCTAGCGATGTCCCAGTGATCATACCAAATTGCAACAAAGAAGCCATCCTGCCCTGTGCTGCCAAATCTTATAGTCACACATACACATCCATTATCTGGTACAAGGTACTACCCAAAAGAATCACAGCTGCTTAACTTGCATGTTGAATATCTGTATTATTTCAATGCATTATCAAAGTAGAACTAATGAAGCAACGTAGTTGCTGGAGCCTAGTGTTGCTGTAATACGCATCATCTCAATTGGCCAAAACATCACGTTTGCTTTGCCCTTAGCTCACTGACAGGAACGTAATTATGTACTATGTAGAAGAGAGATAAAAACACATAAAATTAAATCAAAATAACTAAAGTGATGTCAATAAAGAATAAAATTAACAAAGAAAAGTGTAAAAAACATTCAGAAGGTATTAACAGCATTTGATGGTCTAGTGAAAATGAACGCATACTGTGTTTGTGTAACGTCTTTAGGACATTAATAATTGGATATTATGTGTAATATATGGCCATTTTGGCAAGAGCATCTGATTCTAGATCAGCACACTTGTACTTTCTTTATGCATAAAGACATTTTTTAATGCCTTTTAATGTCTTTAAATGTGTCTTCACCTACATGTGTAGGTATAGTGTATAGTGTATAGCTATAGTGTAAGTGCAGAATGTTTTGTTTTTCTTTCAGGTCAATTCAAGTGAAGAACATGGCATTATTGTTAGACGTGAATCAGGGGAAACAGTCCCTTATACGCAATTTGATGGTGTAGCGTCCCTCACAGAAGAAAACTCACTCTTCCTGAAGAACGTTACTTCCAAAAATGCAGGGAATTACAAGTGCTTAATAACTGCAAAAGTTGGAGGGAAAAATAATCACTCACTCGTCATGCTCAATGTCTCTGGTATTTCATTACTAAAGCATACTTATGAATAAGTTCAACAATTTCCGAATGTTGTTTGTAAATGGGAAAACTTAGTACTATTTCTTGGATTGCGCATTTATTGATTGGTCCTTTCAATTTTCACAGAGTGTATTACTTTGACAACCCCCACTCTGGTTCAAACCACCAAGTTTACTTCTCATTTCAACTCTGATACTGGAAAGAACTCATCTATGACCAGTCAGTTTCAGCCAGTGGAAGTGACTACCCTGTTGGCCTCAGTGTGTATCATTATTCTAGGCCTGATCAAAATTTTGCTTTGTGCTCTGTTTGTGTGGGTAAGTGTTTTATTCACAGGTTCTTATATTTTTAAAATTAAAAAAATTAATTGCAGCAGAGGGTTCAAATCAAAATTACAATTGAAAATGTAGAAGAAATTGGCCTAAAAGCCATATTTTCCAGTTAGGTGGGATTTGGTAGGTCATATAGTTTCATGTGAAAATAATTGTTCTGTGCTGGACAATTTTTTATGCTAAATAATGCTTCACTTCAGTACTGGATGAAAGTAATTAGAAACAATGACGAATACTGTGAAATTGGTATTTTCTTTGCCGCCCCCAACCTTGAATCCATTGCAGTCTAATACAGTTGACCTTTAAACATTTGCATTTTCCAAATACGAAAGCTGTTATAAAAAATATTTTGTGCAGCGTTCGGTTTTGAAGATTAACAGCTTTAACACATCCACCCACATATTCTACAATTCTGTTAGCAATGGCATGCATGTATATGTTACAGAGTCAAGATGATTTTACAGTTGATAATATTATGTTCTTGCTATTTTTAAAACCCATTTAAGGGGTATTTTGTCTCAATATATTAGTGGCAATCCAAATTTTCCACTTGAATTTAACTGTTAGGGTGGTGAAAAAAGAAACATTTTCAATTAAAAGGTGTGTTTAACTGTTAAAAAATGTTTCTTTTAATGTTTCTGTGCTCAGGTGGTGGTAAAGTTTAAGAAACACAGAAGAACAAATATATGGAATTAATACAAGCAGAGACAACAAAGCTGAAGAAAATATTGTACATTTTGTTATATTGTATTGATTTAACATCAACTATATTTCAGAACTGACTGGACAGCAGCCTATTTTTGCTTTGCTTTTTGATCTTAAGGCTACTTAAGACTAATAGCATAAAGCTACAGATAAGACAATGGGATGCAGTTGTTCTTCTAATAGTTTATTTTTTAATTTTTCTGATTACTTGTTACAATTTTGTTTAAACTTTAAAAAGTAAAAAAAGTTGTCTTTGACTATTTATTAATGTACACTTTTATAAAACACAATATTTATTACCTTGTTTGTAGTCAGATACAGTCCCCTCCAAAAGTGTTGGAACAACAAGGCCAATGTATCTGCTTTTTGTATCTGTAAGACACTTAGGTTACCCACAACCTTCTGATCCTAGGGCCTACTCCCTAACCAGCAAGCCACCGCTGACCGCAGTGTCTTATTTTTCTGACCACCCAGATATTAAAGTAAGCTACTGACTTTTTTGTGGTCAGTTTTTTTTTCTTTTTTTTTTCTTTTTTTTTTCTTTCTTGGTTATGGTTTTACTCTCTTCAGGAGAAGAAATACTGGTACAACTGGGTTAAGATCTCTGGGTTAACTTCACCAGTCCAGAATGTTTAACTTTTTTCCCCTGATGAAGTCTTTTGTTAACTTAGCAGTGTATTTTAGATAATTGTCTGATTAGCTTGAATGCATTTCTTTGTTAAATGGTTTCATTTTTGTTGTGTCATTCTGACAGCCTGTGCCACAAACACCTGTCAGCTATGCATTTCAGTGCTTTTGCTGACTTATAAAACTGGGTGCTCAGATACAAATAATACTTCAAATGTAATGAGTTTGGTGTTATGTAACATATTTAGATTTAAATTCCTGGAAAAAAAAGCTAAAAATCTAATCTCTGATTTTATATTCTTTTGGTCTCAAACCCAAATGTCTACAGTGCAGTGCAGAGTGCAGAGTAATAACTCAAAAACGGTTTGAAACATTGTAAATTATGTTCAATTACTGTGCAAAGAACAAAAATAAATTATATTTCAAAAGAAAGTCAGTCCATGTCACGATCATTCTAGCAAAATACTGATTTGATTCACATTGTAAAAGTTGTGGGTTTGTATCCCAGGCCAGTTACCCTGAGGAACCCCTTGAGTGAGGTAACGCCCCAGCTACTGCTCCCCGGGTGCTACATATGGCTGCCCACTGTTTGGAAGTCAGAAATTTAATTAAACCATTAACTGCTGATTTATTTTCTGAATAGTTCTTTTATTTTATTTAGTTTTTATTTTATTCTTTTTAATTTTAGCATAAGCATCTTTCTCGAAATTTGCAACTTATGTCCAATCCCCAAATTTGGAAGAATGGTTTTTAAAGGGTTAATTGTCTTTAAAAGTGAATTAGATAAATTAATAGTATTTTAATATGCAAATCCGTAATGACAATCTATAGCTCTGTGTTGTATTGCATAAAACGAGTGGAAAACAGCAGCTTTTGAATGATGTTAAAATTATGTTTATTATATTATGAAGGCACACTTCAGAGAAAGGATGTTACTGAAGTCAGTACTGAAACGTCAATAGTTAATTGTTTGATAAGGGACTTTTTGTCATTACATTTCTATGTGATTTCATTTTTTTCCTATCTACCGTCTTTAAAATATGGTTGTGATGGAACTTGTACATTTTTATATATGCCAGTAATCTGAGACTGATTTAGTAGAAAACTATTTCAAGCCTTGTAACCGCATAAGATTATAGCTGTGCAAATCACATTAGATCATAAATGTGCAAATGTTTAATTTAAATAGGTTCTTTAAATTGCCTTCAACAATATATGATCATGGGAAAATGAATAGCATTAACTGCTTCATTGCAGAAAAGCATTGCTGTCTTGTTATGGAAAAGCAGAAGAAAAACATGTTGTATAGGATGTTCCAGTTAAACTATAAAACAGCCTGCTCAACATTTCCATAATTGGATTAAGCATGAATAAAACCTTGACGTATCTTTCAAGAAAGATCTGTAGGTAAAAAAATAATGACTCAAACTTTCCTTTTTCAGCAGAGTCAGCTTTCCGATCAATGTGATCAGATAACGTAAAAACATTTTTGGATTTTTAATTATTTAGATTTTACACCCAGAGTGTATTGTATTGTACTGTAGTGAATTATACTGCTTTTTATTGTAATATACTGTATTTTGCTGTACTGTATTGTGCTGTATTGTATTGTACTGTACTGTACTGTACTGTACTGCATGGTATTATACTGTATTGTGTTATAATTTATTGTACTGTACTGTATTATACTGCATTGTATTGTATTGTAATGTACTGTAATTTATTGTATTGTACTTTATTATATTGTATTGTACAACAATTCATTGCACTGTACTGTATTATACTGTATTGTATAGTACTGTACTGCAATTCATTGTACTGTACTGTATAATACTGTATTGTATAGTAATATACTGCAATTCATTGCAATGTACTGTATTATACTGTATTGTATAGTACTATACTGCAATTCATTGCAATGTACTGTATTATACTGTATTGTACAGTTCTGTACTGCAATTCATTGCAATGTACTGTACTATACTGCATTGTATTGTACTGCATTGTGCTGTACTGTTTTACACTGTACTGTTTTACACTGTACTGTTTTGTACTGTGTTGTGCTGTACTGTCATTTATTGTACTGTACTGTACTGTATTGATGGGATTCGTGAGCCACACAGGGCTAGGGCCCAAGAGGGAGACCTGAAGAGGCCAGCAGCTGCCAAACCCAACTGATTAATAAACAGGTGGGAACCAAATGGGTCATGGAAAACAAAACCGTCAAGCACCAAATCAAGTGGAAAAAAAACAGCAAAAAACCCCCCAAAAAACGTCAACCCCACAAACTGGCCAGAGAGACAGACTTCCGGGCCTAAAAGAGAGCTGAGGATAACAAATCTCTCAACATAAAAATCTCCAAAAGTTTCTAATCTCCAGTGTTTCCTGTGTGTGTGTCTGTGTGATCACCTTTTTTTTTCCTTCTCATCTCTTTCTCTTTCTGAGAGGTGTGCCTCACTTCCTGCTTTCACTAAGGCTGTCAGGCTTCCCCTAGCGGCTGCATGGGAACGAGCTCTTACATTGTACTATACTGTACTAAACAATATTGTTTTGTGTGCATATTTATCATGTAGATTAACCCAAGACCACACGTACATACACACACATACACACACACACACACAGTTGAAATTTTCAATGTACTATATATTTATATACACATATATATATATACACACATATATACATATACATATACATATATATATATATATACATATATATATATATATATATACCCACAAAAAAACACACACACACACACATTATATATATATATATATGTGATATTTAAATGTAGCTTAAATTGCATTTTAACCTTTTCCTCTAGACATATATGTACATATGCTACTTATCCACAGGAAAGCCCATTCCTTCCATTGTGTGTCCATCCTTCCATTTAATTTATGATGTATCATTTCAACGCAGACACCACAAAGCAGCAGAAATATGGGTACAAGCATTTACCTTGGATGTCCAGCATGACGTCTGCGAAAATGAAAAGGAACCTGGAACTTGGGAGCAGAACCTTTCATTTGAGCTGGTAGAAACTGGATAAAAGAAACCTGAAAAAGGAATGAGAATTACAACAACAACAACAACAACAAATCTTCATTAAAAGAAGTGACATTAGACAGGCACTCTAGTTGGACAGCGGTAAGACAAACCATTGGCTAATAAACTAAGCAACTCCTGGAACTCAATCAATCAAACCTTCCGCTAAGGTCAGGGACTGAAAGTGAAAGTGACTATTCTCGTCATTGTGAGTACACACAGCACAGCACACCACAAATTGGAAATTGGATCTCTGCATTTAACCAATGCACAAACACACACTGTGCAGCAGGGGACAGCTACAAAAGCACCTGCAGGGAGCAGTAGCAGGGGGCTGACCTTGCTCAAAGGGTACACCTCAGGAGGCGCTTGACTGGTAGAGGTGTAATCATTTCTTGTTGTGACAACAAAGCACACACTATTAAAGTCTTTTCACTACTGCGCATTGAGCTTTGGCGGATGGAAGGCTTTTATATCCCTCTGTCTTCAAAATCACCATTACAAAAAGTATAGTAAAAAAAAGTAATGTATAATCAGAACAAATAAAAAAAATGTGTTCAAAGAACATAAACAGCTCTAAACATAAACACATTGAATACATTAGCTCAGTTAATGGCAGTCTTTTCAGCTCCAGAAGGCTTTCTATCTCATAAAAGATCCAGATTTTAAGATTCCCAAGTATCACCATATGTCAAAACTCCACATAAAGTGATGAGCAATCACTTTGAAATCACCTGAAAAATCAGCTCTGACTTATCAAGGCATGGTAGTCGATATCTGGCAACAATTATTAGCATCAGTTCATTTTTGAAAGTACTGATACCAACATTTAGCCACCATACAACATATTGCCTGTTTTTCCTGCTTCCAACAGATCAGCTTCAAAAACGGACTGTTTACCTGCTGCTTAATTTTTCCCACCCCTTGACAGGCGTCATTGTGGTGGGACAATTATGAATGCATTGAAACCATATGAATGCATTTCACCCATCAATTATTTCCATATAGTGGCTGATTGGTGTATATTGTAAAATTAGATATGCAATTTGGGTAATTTTAGCTCAGTGCATTTGCCCATTAGTAGAACCTAACTGTGATGATCACAATGAGCACGAATTAAATAAGGAACACATCACCTAAGGTGTCCTATACATTAATGATTTTAGCTGTCTCAAAGTTGCTGCTATTCATGGAGCAGCAGCATCTCTAAATGAAAAAAAAAAGTGAATTGAAGGACTTATGTAAAATGATATCGGTGAAGGCATGGCTACTGACCTTTCCTTATAATTAGTGTTTCAAGGATGTTGCTTTGAAATTGGTCAAACTTAAAATGAAAATGTATATCATTTTGATCGTAACAGACAACTCGAAAAGAAGCAAATGACAATTACCTTTTAAGAGAATTTAAAAAAAGGTATAGTAAAACAATAGTACTATAATCTCAAATAGACATCTGTATAAATGTTCTCTTTTCTAGCACAGAGGGGAAAATATATGCTCCCTTATAAACTGCAAAGGTAAGATAATAACTCATTTACTGCTTTAGTAGACAACTGTTTCAAATAACTAATCAGTTGTCTCTCTTTCTTTCTCTCTCTCTCGCTCTCTCTCTCTCTCTCTCTCTCTCTATATATATATATATGTGTGTGTGTGTGTGTGTGCTTATAGTTCATCTGATCTGTCAGCTCAAAATAATCTTAATGGCATTACTGACATGCAGATCACACTTCACACTTATCTTGAAAAGGGGGATATATCTGAACTCCCTTAGTGAGGCAAACCACTTCAGTATCTCTCTTTTTTAAATCTAATTTTAAAGCAGAAAAAACATGGAAGTAGAATCAGCAGATAATAGGCCACCCACATGATTCATTAAACCAGAGCAATCTGAAAAGACAGTCTGCGTCATACTCAACCTTAGCACAGTGCATTTTTCTGCTTAAAAGGCTGTTTATTACCAGAAAAACCCAAGAGATGGGTCATATATAAAATCAGCATAACTAAAGGGACAACCGTGAAGTCAGTGCCAGTTTAGAACTATTATATTCTATTGCATTATATTCTATGTGGTTTGCCTCACAAACATTCACTAAATTAACAAATCTTTTGTCCTTTTAAAGTATAGGTTGAAAACACAACAGTTAGAGTCAGGATTAGAGTGCCTGAGTTAACATTGACTGAGCACACCTCTACACCTCCATTCACGTCACCAAATTGTGGCTAAAGCAACAAACAAACAAATAAATAAATAAAATATATATATATATATAAATATATATATATATATATATATATATATATATATATATATATATATATATCTCAGCAAGTCAGGGTATATATCTCAGTGAGTTCTTTTCAACCATACTGGAGGATTACCAGCGTTCCTTCAGGAGGGAGCCCCAGCAGATCAACTCTCTCCATGTCCTCTGCATCTTCCTCCTTCAAAGTGACCACCTTCATTTCCTCTCTCACAACATCCATGATCCTCCTCTTTGGTTTTCTTCTTTTCCTCTTTCCTGGCAGCTCCATCTTCAACATCCTTCCAATTTAATCCTCGTCTCTGGACATGTCCAAACCAACGCTACCTTGCTTCTCTAACTTTGCCTCCAAATCATCTAACCTCTATCCTCGTCAGACCCAACAAAAATCTCAGCATCTTTAAGTCTGAAATAATGGTAGTAGTAATAATAGTGCTAAAACAAGAAGTAGTAATAGTACTCATATTAGTAGTATTAGCAATAGTAGTAGAAGCAGTAGTATTAATATATTAAAAAATAGTAGTACATATAGGAATAGTAATAATAGTACTGTTATCAGCACTACCAGCAGTAATAGTAGTAGCAGTAGCTGTAGTTGAAGTCTTTCTAGTAGCAATGATAGAACAATATGTAGTAGGTAATAGGAGAAGTAGTAGTAGTATTAAATAGTAGTAAGTCTGCATGTTTTATTTTTTCCATTTAATTTCACCATAAACATTACAACAAACATGTTAAAATACATTTGTATACATTACATATAAGTATATATTATACATAATATTGATACATAAGCTCTATGCAGTGGATACCATAGCTGTGAGAAGGGAGCACTGATGAAATGGCTACAGACCATCAGCAGACGAGTGCATAGGAAAACATTTACAATGAAAAAAAAAATCGGTCTCTCAACGAGCAGTGAAGAAATAAACTTACATAAGATGCACACACATGTTCAAAAAATAAAAATGTATTTAAGCACAAAGAGCCTGTACTAACAAACATACACTGACAACTATAGGAAAAATATCACTTTTTGTCTATTTTGCATAAGCTTTTCTTAAAAAATTTTTTAAGAAAATGTGTAATACTCAGGACATTAAACATGTGTGAAAAAATAAAATTAGACAAAACTTGCAGTAGGAGTATGACCAAGAGCATCACAGTGCTGTACAAAGGGCATGAACATACTGTAATGTTTAGTTCACCAGTCTGTTTGCATCAGGCATCATAATACCAATTCTAACATCTCTAATGTTGTGCTTTTAAAGTGTTAAATACTCTAATAAATTAAATAGTAATACATTAACATATTTACATAATCAGGCACTCTTTGATTTTGATAGAGAATGTGTTGTAACTAAACACTACGCTAGCCAACAAGTCAAAGATTTAATAGAAATTCTCATGCATTCAGATACTGAAAGTGTAATGTGTAATGTAGTTCAAAGGGTTCTGACTTTTTTTACTTGCAGAGCTTTCTTAATGACCTGAGCATATACATATTCAACCACAGCAGCATTCAACCTATAAAGGCAAATTACAGTTGCATTCTATCATTTAGCAGAAATAAAATGAAAGTAAAAAAGAGAATTGCTGATCATGAAATTTTTTCTTCAAAGACACCAATAAGTAATGAAAATTAATGATTAAAGTCAATGTGAGCGCTTAACCATTTCCACACCTCTCCTGGTGCCTGATATTACTTGCAATTTGCAAGTAATTGATATTACTGATATTACTTGCAATTTGCAATTTGCATCACATACCCGGTATTCCTCTATCAAATCTTTACTCAGGTGTGCTGCTAATGATGAATTTCAGAAACTCATGCTGTAGTTGGAGTAATCAAGGAGAACCTTGGAACCAAACATGCATTCTTGTAATTAGCTCACAAACTTCATCAAACTTCATCATTTTACATTGATAATTTTTTTTCCCAGCATGAAGATCAGATGTAGAGATAAATCACTGACGTAAGTCGCTCTAGATAAGAGCATCTGCTAAATGCTGCAAATATAAATGCAAATGTAAATGTATGCTAAATTCAGTAAATAAATAGTAATTATGCATTTAAATGTGCAGGCAAGTTTACTCTTTACAGTGTGCGTTCATTCATTCCTAAAATCTGCAAATGTAAGGAACCCCTACGGGTTCCAAAATCTTTGCACAAGCCTGCATAATTTAAACGGCTGTGTCCTTTAAGAATTCTTCTCATTCATTGACTTGCCTCACTATCATCGATTAAAAATAAAATTACAGTGCAATGTAGCTTAAAGATACTTGTATAAAAATTCTAATTTAGATAAAAAAATAACAATTGCTGATATGCCCTTCATCTCCTGCGAGTGTGACCATCTTCTCTTTTCACACATTATTACTTATGTCGGACCTCCCTTTGTCCTCCTCTTATACACCATCATCAGCTTAAGTAGTACCATCTTCAGCCCTGCCAGTCCAAGTGTCTTTTTCCCTTGCTCTGCTTCTTTCTCTGTAGCTCTGCCTTTCTTCAATTTGTCACTCTGTCTCACTTTCCTTATCCCTCTCCTGGTGCCTCTCCCTCTGCCTTTCGATCTCAGTCTCTCGTTCACTCTCACAAAGTGGTGCTTGGCAGCCTGTGTTAAAGCAGCAGAGTATCTCCTTGAAGGTCTTCCTCATCTCCAGGCTACGAAAGGCATAGATGAGAGGGTCGATGACAGAGTTGCACATGATGAGCACCAGGTAGGTGGTAAAGTGGGACATGTAACAAAGACAGAGCGGATTCTGGGGGCAGGCCACCAGCAGAATGAGGTGCAAAAAGAATGGTGCCCAGCAGCACACAAAAACACCCAGCAAGATGGTAATAGTCACTGCACCTTTCATACAAGTGTGTTGTCGTGGTGCTGGGTTGGCACCTGCAATGGCTGCTGGGGGCAATGCAGCAATGCGCTGGATGTGGAGTCTGGCCAGGAGAAACATGTGCACGTAAAGGGTGACCATCAGGGCTAGCATGGCGAAGAACATTGTGATCAGACAAATAATTACAGTCTTGCTTTCGGAATAAACAATAAAGACGATTCCACAAATGATGCACACCAGCCAGATTGCAGCAATGGCATTTAATGCCCTCCGCACAGTGACAATGCTGTGGTAGCGTAAAGCATAGAATATAGTGACATAGCGGTCAATGGCGATGGCCAGGAGGTTGCAAATGGAAGCCACTAGAGAGATGCAGATCATGGAGTCAAAGATATTATCCATTAACCTCACAAAATAGTCGCTCAGGTCCAGTAGGTTGTTCCTCAAAACTGCGATCACAATTGTCTCCAGGGAATTGGAAACGCTGACTAGCATGTCGGCAGCTGCTAAGCTGCATAGGAAAAAGTACATAGGTGAATGGAGGTTCTTGTTCTTTGCCACTGCTGAGATGACTAGGATGTTCTCCAGCAGGCTGACAATACCCAGGGCAAGGAAAACCTCTGCCTGAATCTGAACCTGCTGGCACAGTGTTCTCGCTGGCAGAGGAGCGGCACTGCTGTTGGATGGCTGAGGCAACGCAGTTCCATCGCCATGTTCTGCATCTGTGAGGTTGACCTGAGAGCTTTCCTTCAAGAGGAGCATGCGATGAAAAGATCCGTTCATCGGGAGCCACCAAGCAAGGAAATGAGCAAAAAAGAAAAGAAGGAAGATTTTCAACACAGAAAACAAATGTCAAATATATAGGATGCCTGTAAGTCAGAAGAATAAAAAGAGAAAAGAAATGAGCACAAGAAGAATGGGCATGGGCAAAAAGAAGAGTTTAAGACTAGGACAATTTCAGCAAAGGCAAACACTGAGATAAAATCAGGAAAAAACAGGTGGAAAATGAAGAGTGTAAAAGAAAGTGCAAGTGCAATAGAAAAAGAGAATTAGGCAGAAGGTGATAGAACATTAAAAGGTTGAAAAACTTGTGAAAAGGAATCAGAGTGTAAAAGAGAAGAAGAGAGTAATTAACAAAGAGAAAGTGAGAGAGTAACTGATAACAAGGGAGAATCAGGGAGGGATGGAAAGAACTTGGAGAAGAGCAACAAAAATAAACAAAAAAGAGAAGTGATAGAGAAATAGAGAGATATATAGATAGACAGAAAGATAGACAGAAAGATAGATAGATAGATAGATAGATAGAGAGAGAGAGAGAGAGAGAGAGAGAGAGAGAGAGAGAGATTGAATGATAGAATAAGAATAGAATAAGAAAGAGTATAACAGATAAAAATGGACAGCTAGAAATCAGCGAATGCTCCAGAGGTATTGTTAAGAAATCCTCCTGTGCTGCTCTCTATTAGGTCCTCTTGTAGTGATGCTGCCGTACTCTGCTGATTCTCTCACTGACTGATTCTGCCTCCACTCTCTCACTCTCTGCATGTGTGCGGTGATGTGTGTGTATGTGTGTGTGTGTGTGTGTGTGTGTGTGTGTGTGTGTGTCTGTGTGTGCATGCATTTACTGAATGTGTGGTTCAGGTGTTTTGAGATGCCATGAATAAGACTATTAGGTGTATCTCGTGTCTTTGGTGAAATGTTTGTGAGAGTGTGATGTGTGTAAGCAGCAGTCATTATCCTGCTGAAAAATTCCACTGCCATGTGCCATACTTGGAACAATGTCAGGTGGTATGTATCAACATAAAAAGTAGGTTTTATGTATCAATGTTACATCCACCATGAACACCAGCACCCAAGAACATTTTCCAGAGCCTCATACTGCCTCTGGCATTTTGCATTCTTCTCATACATTCTGGTGTCTTTTCTTCCATAAATAAGAGATGCACAAACACCTGGACGTGCACATGATATTTATTTTTATAGTGCAGTGAAAACTATCTGAAACAAAAGCACAATACATGCCTTTCAGTTGGTTAGTTTTAGTCATGTGAAAATGATGGCATGATCTACACACTTGAATGAAATAAAATCAGTTCAATTTAAAACAGACACACTTATCCCAAAATTGCTGACCTTGACTGTAAGCTTACTCCCAATTACAGCTGTACCTCCAAAGACAACAAACAAAAATAGGTAATTTTTTGAGCGACGTACCTCAGTATAAAAAGGCGCAGATTCAAAGAGATCAAAAGGGCTGTGAGTGCTTCTTGTGTTTGCATCAAAAAAACTCAAATTGTTTCAAAAGTCATGGCACGGCATGCACAGTTATGAAGCTATGGCTTTTGCAAAATAGTGATACAAAAATTACAGACCTGTTTCACTATGTCCTTGAACTGAATGAAATAAAAAAAGCAACATGATGTATTTATTTGAAACATTTCATAACTTTCTCTGGTTGTACAAACGATCTTTGAATGAACTGAATGGTGTTTCATATATGCAAAGAGGTTTAATTGAGACTATTGAAAGTAAAGTCTTCTGTATGGAAATTAATGTCCAAAATTCCCTGCAATATGTGTCCATAATTATCTAAACAGCATAGGATGGTGGTCTGTAGGACAACCTTCGAGGTCAAGAAGAGGAGGAAAGTGAGGGCAGAGTCGAGGATCAAGTGGTGGAAGCTGAAAAACTGACTGCAAGATGGAATTCAGGCAGGAGTTAACATAAGCACTGGGATGAGTTGAAGAGCTAGCAGATTGCTGGGAAACTACTGCAGAAGTGGTAAGGCAGACAGCTAGAAAGGTACTTGGTGTGACATCTGGAATGAAAAAGGAGAAAAAGGAAACCTGGCGGTGGAGCCCAGAAGTCCAAGAGTGTATACAGAAGAAGAGCCAAACAAACAAGTGGGACAGTCAGAGAGATGAAGAAGGTAGGCAGGAGTACAAGGAGATGAAGCGCAGGCTGAAGAGAGCAGACTAAAGACTAAAGATAAGGTGTTTGGTTAATTGTATGAGAGGCTGGACAGTATGGAGGGAGAAAAGTACCTACAGTATACTGATAGAGAGACAGCAGCAGGTCAAGGTGATTAAGCATAGAAATGGAAATGTACTCACAGGTGAACAGAGCATGTTGAGCAGATGGAAGGAGTAATATGAGCAGCTGATGAATGAAGAGATGAGAGAGAGAGAAGATTGGATGATGTGAGGATAGTGAACCTGGAAGTGCAGCAACAGTGTTATAATTATATAGACACTCCCATTATGAGAGAATTTTTCTACTTTAAAGTGCACAGATGACTAACACAGGTATTCAACACAGCTAGTATAATCACTAATTGACCATTAGAATGGGATGCACTGAAAATTTGCACTGCCAAAGACCATTATGCTTAATGCCAAGCATCAGCTTGGGGCTTATGAATTCACGCTCAATGGACAGAGATGTGTTGTTTGAGATACAGCATTAGCTGTCCAACATCACAACCTGACCTCACAAATTAGTAAATGCAATCAAAAAACCAATGTTCCAGCTTCCAGTGTAAAGCCTGCCCAGAAGAATATAGAGTTACTGCAGCAAAGTGAGAGAGAGAAAATAAAATGTTTAATAACCTTGATTTACAGCAACTTGGATTTACACCCAAAGTTCTGAAACAACCCCAACAATATTAGTTCAAGTTAAAGAACATGCGTCTTTGATTTAAATGGGCATTAAAGATAATGGACTCATTTCAGAGGTGACTGTGAGAATTCATCACACTGACTCAATAAAAAAAATTCAACACCTGTGCTTTCTGATTTCTAAAACTTTGGAATTTGAATTAAAGAACAATAAAAGCAACATTACCGTTTAAACAAGAATCAGTCATTCCTCGAGAAGATGACTATTTCTAGTCGATGAACAAAAGCGGGGTGAAATCAAATTGTCAAAAATTAATTGGTCAAAAAATAATGATTTGATCAACATAAGTGACTCTTTAGTTGCATCTTAACAGACAAAACATACAGAAATATGGCTTACAATGTAGATGGACCAGTAGGTTGTATGACAACATCAGAAGAAGCAATGCGCAGTAGAAATATCTCAGGCATCACACAGCATTAAAGTGCACATAATTCAAATGTTGTTTTTTCATTTCTGCTGAAGGTCATTTTAGGTACTTTAACAGTCCGTTTTGTAATAGAGTGACCTTGAAAAGTACTGTGTGATGTCATTTACTGTTTCTCCACATCATACCTGTCATAACAGATAGCCATTGGTAGTGACCTAACCTTTACATAGTAGTCCATTCCTGTCTGGTTCAAAACAAAATGACTTTCATTTCTCTGGCTGTAAAAACAGGTAAATTCAGATATTTACCACTGTATACTTTAATCCCCGAGCCAGTGAACACAGTGTTTTTACTATCTAATTAATGGCACTGCATAATATAATCATATCTTGTATCAGCAGGAGACGATCATTGTGATGCTAGTGTTCAAGACTAATCAGAGTAAAAGTGAGATTTCACAGGGCTTGTGGCAATGGCTGACACTGCAGATGAACCAAGAAAGCCAGCGGCTTCAGATACAGTTATGCACATACAAATTGCAACACTGCTGGGCCTCTACTTCACACATGAAGATTAAAGCAGTCTTGGTTCAGGTCACATCATATTTGAAGGACGTCCCTTTCAGCTGGAATGCTTCGATGTGGAATGTTAGTCCAGGGTTCACCAATCTGATCCACAAAGGGCTTTAAGTTTGACATGGATTTTTCTTAATTATAGACACTCTCTACAATACTGATGTCATGTCATGCCTATTTTATAGCTGTAATGGGCTAAATTAGACATCAAGCAGTATTTTTTCATGCTTTATTCAATATTTCAGGCATTCTGGAAACCACAAGCAATTATTCAACGATGAAAAATAGACTGTAATAATTTATTACTTTGTCAAATCTGTCACTTTATCTTATGGGCCACGTTTTTAGGATATGTTGCATTTTCCAGCAGTCTCATATAAAATACTGTCACTTTTCTGTCCCTGTATGACCACCAAAAATAACATATTGCACATTTTGTGGTCCTTATCAAGTATTATTGAACAATAAGTTGCCCAAATACTTTCTCAGCTGCTTTATGAGGGATTTAGTGTGTGTGCGACTAGAATAATATATTGCTGGTAGAATCTATCTTGCATCACTAAGCAAAAGCAAAAGAAACACTGGCTCAAGAGAGAGCTGTGGGGAAGTAATAAGTACCTGACTGCCAAAGAATATGAAAAGATATTTGAGAATGGATGTAAAAATAAGAATAAATATATAATAAAATAAGATTTTTCACCACTAAGAAACCCTCTAAGCTATGAACAACTGTGTGGGAACAGCACAAACATTGGCCCACAGCAGATCTTCTGAATCTGTTGTGAAGGAGAAATTAACACAGTACTCTGCCTATGGCTGCAGTTTGACCATGTCTCTGACCCCTTACCTAAGATACACTTACACATTAATCACATGTACTTACATCTCTTCAGGCTAGCTCAATCACATAAAGTACCGTTCAAAACACTGGAATAAAGTTTTCATCACAAATATAACACCAATTTGGTTGCAACAACATATATGAGATTAAACTGATATATGTTTATTTGTGTCTAGTATACTATATACTATACACACACACACACACACACACACATATATCATTATATACATATAAATGTAAATTCAATGTATTGTGTCTTGAGATCTCGAGAATGATTGCAAATGCATGTTCACAGTGTTTTATGTCATTTAGTAACTCCTCATTATATAATTTAGGACTCCTCCTCAGTCCAAAAAATTCCTTGGCCTCCAGAGGGCGTAGTGTAACAGAGGTGCAAAATTAGGACCGTTTCAAATTTATATTTGATGATATATTTTCCTCACTTGTCCTCTACTTACCCTCTTCCACATTAGCTGAGAGCATATGCGTGTTGACAGCATGTGTAGGTACCCAACTTTAGAGAGCATATGTGGCATTTAAATAAAAATGCCATAGTCTTTAAAGAGTGTCCACCTTAGACATAGCATGACTACAGATGAAATGGGCTCAAGCAAAAAAAAAAAAAGAGCACTGTGTGTGATTTATCCAGCTTTTTTAACCATTTACAGCTACCTTACTCCTTATTGTTGGGAGGAAACAAAAGCTGTTCTTTTTCAATGAAAGTTTAACTTTTTTTTTTATAGTTAAAATATAATAATATAATATTCACAAAAATACTACATGATTTATTTTATAAAATAAATGTCAGTTGTTCTTTATTTGTAGATCCCTAAACACATAGCAGATTAAAATGACACAGAAAGTTAATATTAACAGTGCCAGTTTTTGCTGCTGTATGCCAGTTTTTGCTGCTAACTGACCGGTTATAACATATTGACTAAGGAATAAACATTCAGTGAGTCACCAGTAGCTTCAAGCATCTTAAAAAATTGCAGTAGTCACACACTGTCATCCAGAGATAAAATGCGATGCATGGTAAGACTGAAACCTTTGAAAAAAACATTCAACCACAAACTTAAATGCATCTGAACAATAGGACAACACTAAACAGAACTCACTTAAAGAAACTCTGGAAGAAAAACTGTGAAGGCCACAGAAGAATAACTGACTTCAACTGCATAACGCAGTGGTGGGTCTGAGGATAAAAAAGAGCTTTCTCTCATTTCATGGATTTTCCATTTAAAGGGGAAAAAAATCATCTTTCTCCTGAGAAGTGAACCAATTATTGTCCAGTTATGGGTTTTCAAAATCATCCATTTTCTGGTGAAGCACTCCTATGACGTTTTGTAATCATGAACTGTTTTTTTTGAATATTTTGTGAAAAGAGTTGTGTTTCATTACAGAAACAACAAGTAACATTTTTAACTTACTGCAGTAATTGATTAAGCAATGTTGAGGAGAAATCTACTGACACTAATTTTACATCTTTGCAAAGATAGTGACATTTTATTCATTTTCCAAAGTGACAAGTGAACTACAACCTGAACCTCCTTCTGAGCTTAAAGACAAAAATTCTTGAAAGTTGAGAATCCTGATTCTTTGGGGCCTGTTATGTTTTACAGCACCCTGCTTTTACCACTATACCACTAACGAATAAAGGGTTGCGGCAAGATTGTTTAGATAAAATTCCACCTGTCACAATCATGAAATAGGGGCAGCGGTGGCCTAGTGGTTAGGGCCCTTCCCAATAGGTTGCCCTGAGGTGCCCTTGAGCAAGGTGGCGTCCCCGTCCCGCTCCTCCCTGCGATGGGCTGGCGACCTGTCCAGGGTGCTTCCCCCGTCCTCGCCCTGTGTGCGCTGGGTTGGACACCGGCACTCCCCCGCGACCCCGTTTGGGACAAGCGGCAGATAATGGATGGATGGACAATCATGAAATTATTCATTTTAGCTGACAATTCAAATAAAAAAAAAATGCAATTAATTATTGATTATTTTATTTTTTTTATATATACATTGATTTGTTGATTGTATCTAACAACTTTGAGGTATAGGCCTAAAGTGGCCTAAGGGTCTGATTTTGCTTCATTGATTTAAAAGGCTAAAATAAACAAACTTTACTCATTCTTGCCATCTAAAGACTGTAACAGCCCCAATCAAGAGGAAAAAAATACATTGTTTCCACTCAACAGTGGATCATCCATTTCTTCTGGTCTTCTGGAGCATCCTTTCTCCCCCTGTTCACCACATCCACAAACCGCCTCTTTGTTCTCAGAGCTCAAAAGTCATTTGGCAACATGATTATAACTTTAATAAATGGTTATAAAAAGTTTTATAAAGACTGCACAAGTGACACAGCATGGAGCGGGAAGCCTTCAGCTTTGCAGAAAGGGAAAGAAACATTTTTGCATTAAAAACATACTTATAGCCAGTTAACACTTCAAGCAGCTATAAATGGCCCACATCAAACAATAGCAAACAAAAGCTCTAAGCAACTGGCTGAGCTAGGAAATCTGTCATTCCTGTAAATGCAGTTTTAAGGAATGGTTACCCTGGAAGACAAAAAAGTATTGCAAGACTGTTGGGGCACTTCAAGTTGTTTTTCTAGAATGGTGGATTTTAAATCAAACCAGTCCAAACCAGTCTCTATTTACATGTGAATAGAACTGCAATGTATATTCTTTCTTGCATTTTTTTCCTTTGAGGTTCACTTGACACCTACAGGTTTTATGTACTACAATGTTTTTTGCGCGACCATTTCAGAAAACCCAGCAAACATGAACAGGTCGTTTTTTTGTCATTGAGTCTTCTTTTGAAATAATCTCCATTCTGATTAGCTGTGCTAAGGTCCAAAAAAAGGGATGCATGAACAGCAGAAATGAACTTGCTGAAGGCTGAATGGGCTGCTTTCTCTAAATGCACTGATATTTGTGATGTCACAACAGTGATTTTAAAATGGAACATGAAATTGCTGGGGAAATGAAATTCTATATGAGGACTACATGGGCTGAGGTGTGAAATAAGCAGCATTTATTTCAAAACTGTGTTCACTTATAACCAAATAAATGAGTGTTTTGGAAATCTTCCCTCTAAGGATTAAATTACGCAGGAATAAAAAACTCTGGAATGTCCCTTAAATCTGAGATTAGAAAACCAAAACCTTATTATAGCAGAACAGCTGTGTTCCTTAGGGTGCTTTTGTATTTTGTATTACATCCCAAAGAACTGATGAGGAATCACTAAAAGTAATAGCAGGATTTGAATAGATAATTTAATAGATCATAAATCATAAATAGGATTGATATTAATAAATAAATAAAATACATACACCTGTTCCCGCTTAGATGTTCCTACAGGAACTGTCTTTCCCCTTAAAATCACTGTTCATCAAGCTCTCTTTTATCGGCCGTAATCCTACACATGTTAATAAAATCTTTAGAACAAAGATGTGTAACTAACTATAACTAAATAAGAACCTGTAAAATTTGCAAATTGCTCCACATAAACCCTCATTAATCCTCTCAGTAAAGCTCATTTTTGGAAGAGAAGTACCTAAGGCAATGGTCTCGATGATGGAGCTTCCAGGGGGAGCTTATGATCAGTTAAATGTTCCATCCGTGGTTGTAACTCAGTGAAAAGCAATGAGGATCTTACTGTATCCTGGGATCAGAATGGAAATAGACCCTAAGGGTAAAGGACTGTCTCCAGCATCAGCCCATCTATGCTTAGGCATGTTAGATTAAGCTCCTCACCAGAAAGGAGATAAGGCTTGGGAGATGCATAGGCGTTTGACACGCAGACTCCCTGACTTGTCTTATCGTTCCAATCCCTCCTAGGCCCACCCAGTCTGGACACCAATGCAGCTCTTTTCCAAAAGAACCAGAGCTTCACGAAGGAGCGCTTCGCACGGTGGACCTGACAACTTTGCTGAATTACGCACGAAGAGTTAACGAGTAAACCGATGGTTAATCTTCTCCCGCCGCGCTAAAAATCAACAAAAGCGGTAAAGCTGGAGAAAGAGCTGTGCTGGTGTTTGGGGTCACTGAGAGGGACGAACGCCTCTCTGCGCCATGGATTTGCTCAAGTTTTCCAAGAAACTGTGGAGCGTTCGCAAACAGCTGATCCTCCTCTTCACGCCGCTGATCCTCCTGCCTCTCCTCCTCGTCCTGCCGGCAAAGGTAATCTGCGATCACTGCCGTCATACGGCTGACTGTCAGGCACTATTTAACATCAGGAGAGAGCACACTGTGCCTCTGAGTCACTGCTTACCTTTAGTGGCCTTGCAGTCTGCACCCCGTGCCTTTTGGAGGACAAGCAGGTGAACCTTACTGAGCTCCAGACCAACATCTCCAGATAGGGCCACCGCTTTTCTTCCTTTGCTCTATGTTTGATTACTCAATCTGTTGCACAGTGACCTAGTATCCCAAGTGGACTTTCTTCTGAGGATCTTGTCAAGATACCTTTGATTTAATCAAAACAAGTCAACATTGGGATTGTGGAGCATTCATTCAAAGTGTGTTCACCTAAAATAACTTCGCCAACTAAAAAATCCATTGCCAGTTTAGATCAGGTTTTTCCGGCTCTCTTTTTGCGAAGTCTAAAATGTTAAGGCTCCTAAATTGTTCTTCTTGGCTAGGTAGCAAAGCTGGCATTGGACCCATCCACTTCTTAAGGGAACCAGAGTTGTTTCTTCTATATCATCTCTCCAGAATGAAGCTTTGCTTTGGACACTATTGCCCAGAATCTTTGATTTTGTCCAAAATCTTGTACCTTAATTACTTATTTTTTAGACTTTCTGTTCTTCACATTGTGTGGAATTCATGTTGATTATTTATATGATTATTTGGAATTCATATGATTATTTGGGATAAAATCTTTTTTACAATAACATACACTGATTATTAGGAATGTTTTGGCTTTTCCAGTAAAAAATGCAACTTTAAAGGTTTTGTTATCTCAGTTATATACTTTAATTAATCAATTAAACACACATTTGTTGATTTCCAAATTAATCATATTTTAACCTAGAGAGGCTTAAGTTTCTAAACCATAATTCAGTACTGAAGGCACAGGCTCAGATTTCTAACTGTTAGTGACTGTTATGAAATAATATTAAAGTACTGAGGAAAACTATAATTTAAAATATTTTTAATAGTAGTGCATAGAATGTTTAAATACTTAAGTCAAATATTACAGACTTGCAACTTGACACATTCATGTCATTTTCTATCCCACTGTGGGATAACCAGCCATGTGACATAGCCGCAATTCAGTAATATGTCACATATGAGTGTGAACAGTCTCGCCCTATACCTATAATTAAAATCCCCTACAGCACCTCCTTCCACACATGACACTTGAATACACTTGCTGTTCTTTGATGTGAAAGCGCTTTTTCTTTCTGAAAATGTTAAAATTGTAGTGTTCAGAGTGTCCAAGATCTAACACCAGTCATGTATGATGTTTAGACAAATATGAAGCAAGCAGTAACCAGAGATTTGCTTCTCTCTTAGGTGTTCAATTCAATTGTGTGTGAGAACCCTTGTTGCACTTATTTTGAATAGCTTTCGCACTGTATTGCCACTGCTTAGGCAGTTGAAACAGTGCTCTAATATAAAATTTATGCAAAAAACTGACATCTGCTCAGTGTGCAGCACACTGGGTGTATGGTAAAATGTTGTACAGGATCAGACCAGGAAAATATTTGATAAAGTATGATTTCTCAGAAAAAAAATATACGATAAACCATTTAAACCTTAAGGACCAGGTCCATGTTTACCATCCTTACTTTCAGGCTACATAGCTGTGAGTTCACAGTGGTCTATACAAAAATTAAAATAGTTTCCGAATAATAAACCTTCATATTGATAGCTAGAAAAAGATGTGTCCAATTGATCAGTAGAAATGTTTTGGACAGGCTTGACTTGGTAACGTTTAAGAAATTATTTATGAAAAAAATTCAAATCTCAAAACCCATCCATCTCCATTTTTTTTTCCTGTTGTATATTCATCCATTCATCTAACCATTCACCCTTCCATTCTTATGTCTGTTCACACATTTATCCATCCAGCCATCAATCCTATAACAGTCAAAATTATTAAAAGCACCTTTAACACATACCCTGTGCCCGTAAGCTAGAGAGAGAGAGCAAGATTGAGAGAGCACCATCAACCTGGGTCCATCCGTCCGTTCATCCATCCATCTGTCCATCCATCCATCCTTCCATTTCTTCAATGTTGAGAGAATCCACTCTACTCTTTGCTCTCTTGCAGGAAGGAAAATGTCTTTATGTGGTGCTCCTGATGGCAGTTTTCTGGTGTACAGAAGCTCTACCACTGGCTGTCACTGCCATGCTGCCTGTCTGTCTCTTCCCCACCCTTGGCATCCTGCCCTCCAAAAAGGTCTGTCCTCAGTACTTTCTTGAGACTAACTTTCTCTTTCTGAGTGGGTTGGTGATGGCATCAGCAATTGAAGAGTGGGGCCTACACCGACGCATCGCCCTCAAAGTGCTGAAGATTGTTGGAGTGAAACCTGCCTGGTGAGAAATTTGATGAGACATCACACTCTTCTGTTGATCTTAGGAATTGTTCTAATATTCTTTGTGATCCATGTTATGCTATATTTCTATCTAATTTCAGGCATTGAATGATATGTCTGTGCTGGAGGCTGCTGGGATAATTTAGTAGTGTAGAGGAGTTTTATGTTTAACTCAGGTCAACATGTACATGAATCATTTAGCGATTAGCTGACCTGTCTGCAATGCAGTGCATTGTTTTTTAAAAGGAATAATGTCTTTGTAGAACCTGTTATCTAGAATAGTAAACAATGTGGGAAAGATGATTCATGATTTTAAAAATGTTCCTTGAAATATAGATTTCCTTGGCAGTCCTTGGCTCTTTTACAGTCATTTTTTTTTTTTTATAAATAAGCAAATTAGCCATAGATCATTTGCCTTTTATTTTACATAAATGATGGATTATTTCTAGGAATGTCATGAAACCTGACAGCTAAAAGGGAAATTTCAGTATCACGGCTGCCATGCCTGCCGTAGTGACTTTTTAGAACAGTCCTGTCATCCATCTGACTTTCAGCTGATGTCTTTCTGTTCACTGTGTTCCCTTTGACAAGGCAGAGAGCACTGTGGCCAGAATTTCAAAAGATTCAAGCAGTGCTTTGAATTTCTAATTGAATAGAGAGCACAACTCCTAGTCCCCTCTGGCTGACTAATTAGGCTCCTGGATACTGGATAATTGTATTTAAAAAATCCTCCAACTGCACTTAGACTTATTCAACAGTAAGGTGTGTGATAGTCGTCTCTTTGTGTTGCTATTATGCAGGAGCAATCCGAATCCCAGTGTGTCTGTGGTGATGAGGGACAGCGATTGTGTCAGTTATTTCCTGACCATGGCACAGTGTTACTGTATGCTCTTCTGCTAATAAACAGATCTTTGTGTGTGCTATTGCCCAGGTTGATTTTAGGGATGATGATCACATCCTCTTTCTTGTCTATGTGGCTGAGTAACACTGCCACCACAGCTATGATGCTGCCCATCGCGAATGCTATCCTAGAGAGCCTGTTTGGAGACCTGGAGACCCTCAAAGAGAACTGCAGGGTTAAGGAGGACCCTGAGGGTGAGTAAAAAGGAGTGGGTATGAATGTGGGCAGGCACAGATGTATGCTGGCTGTATCTATCTCAGTCTTTGTGAGTCAGTATTATTCAATGTCCAATCAAGGTCACTTTTTCATAGCAGGAGCAATGCACTGCTTAGAAATATGGCTATATTGCCATCTGTGAAGAGAGCACTTTTTTTTCTCGTCTTCTTTTTGATATCCTGATGTATGGCAGTTTGGATCACACTTTGAGTATTTTTCTTTTTTTTCTTTGCATTATAAAAAACTGGAAAACTAGTCCATTTACTCTACCATTTCATACAATAGTAATCTTGTGGACCTGATTCATATGTCAGAGTAATTTTCACCCATTAGGCTTCAGTTTCTTTGGCAACAGAGGAAACTATGACTGCATTGCTTTAATCTTGCAGATAGGTTTTTATCATAATGAAAATGTACATGAAAATGTAGGAGTATTCTTAATTAGCCATGCCATCTTATAAATGGATTTGTATAGCAAAGCGGACGTGTTTTAATGACCATGCTCTCAAGTCATTGCTGTCCTGTGGTTACAAGGCATAAATGTAAAACGTTTTTCGTTTCAAAGTTAGACCCTCAGAAATGGTGTTATAATACATAAACCAGTCACTGAACTTTGAGCATTGGCTGCTGCAGTGACACTCCTAAATTGTCATGAACATGTAGCAATATTACTCATTAAAGGACAGTTAGGTGACCAAGGAAATGTCTTACTTCATTACAATTTATCAAACACAAGAAAGAAAAAAAAAAAGAAAATAGAAACTCTTCTTTTTAGCACTTTCACTTCTTATTTACATTTATCCACACTTTTGTATCAAAGCATAGTATTGCTTAAGTTTTATATCTTGTATCCTACAAAGTTACCAGTTCAGAAATTAAGAACTTTGTTTCATCAAAGTATGTGATCTCTCATTTTCCTTTGTGTTTTTTATCACACTTATATGCCTATAAACATGTAATGGCTGAGAAGTATAATAGGACCCGACCTAGAAAAGATAAAGACATTCTGTTGAAGAACCAGAAAAAGACAGACAGAGATAAAGAACATGTGAATTGCTTGTTAATGGCAGCATAAGGAACTTCTGGAGCTCTCTATAGACAACAATGGAATGTTAAAATGTGCACTCAGTTTGCACAATACAGTAGATTTGATTGTTCATTGTTACATGTGAATGTGAATGTCACTTTTTAAAAATCTCCCTTTTGATGAGTTTAAACCTAAACCATATTAACCTAGATCAAATTGTATTTGAGGAAGCTAAGAAAGGCATTTGCAAAAACCTTTTCTGTCTCTGCAGGCCAGTCTCAGCTGAAACTGCATGTGCTGCCGTCAGAAAAGCACACTCTGACTGGAGATGACAGGTGAGAGAGTGAAGAGTACTTCTGCAGGCCTAAAACAAATGTCAGGGAGTTCACCTGAAACGACTGCTCTTTGAATAATAGCCTTCATAACTCTAATACCACGAAGTCTAAGCCAGTCAGGATGTCTGATCAGGATGATTATCCAGCAATCACTGTGTGTGTGACGCAGGTGATGTAGTGGATATATTTGCGTAGCTAAGATCATCTGCATTAAATGGCATGCATGAATTATAATCAGGGGTTGTGGCTTAAGTGTGACTTGGATACAAATTATCATATTATGTGTTCCTGAAGAAGCTTCAGACCTGTCTTGAAAATGCCAACCATCTAGTATACATCTGATATTGACATGAGTTTGATGACCTCATCATGTACTGCTCTAACAGGGCTGACAAAGCAGAACGAGGAGATCAGCGGAGTCCAGAGGAGGTCAGGAAAGAGGCCGAATACCAGCTGAAAGTGTGGAAAGGTTTCCTCATCTGTATCCCCTATGCTGCCAGCATTGGGGGTACAGCCACCCTGACAGGAACTGCCCCTAATCTCATCCTCATTGGACAGTTAAAAACGTTAGTGTGGCCATTGGCTTACTGGTCTCAAGACTGCAAGAGAATCAAAACAGTACAGCATTTTTCAATCTAATATAATCTAGCCCTGTGTTCCTTAGTGTAAAGTCAGTTTCTATGAACAGAAATAATAATGCCGTTTACTGAAAACTATTGACTTACTATTGACTATTAATACTCTGATTGAGCATTTGTAATAATTTGTGTGCGCTTTGAGAGTACAATGGAGATTTTATATTACACTACTTTTGATTCTACATTATACAATCTTGTACTCTTAAGCTGAGAAATGATATTATCAGACTGTTTTACTAAAGCCTTCTTCATAAAATTCTTATGAAGTTTCAAACCTGATCCAAGAAAAAGGTTTTCTCCCACCACCACATTGGAAACAAGTTTTCCCTCTGAAAATCAATCCACCCACAATAATGACTATGTTGATTTACAGCTTAATTTACTGTTTTCAACTGAATAACCCAAGTTTTTTTTTTTTTTTTTACTGACTCAGCAACTGACTGCCAATCTCAATATGTTATAAGAGGCATTTATATAAGAGTAATAGTATTTTTGTTTTTTTTCTTTTTTGAAAAAAAATAACTTACCAGGTTGGGAAATGCATGTGCATTATTATAAAATGTTCTGTTCACTAGAGCTGGTGTATTCATATTTTTTTAAAATGTTTTTTCAGCATTCATTAGCATTGAAAGAGTAAGTACTGGAAGCAGGAAAGTCATCATTATTGCTCAGTGAGCACACTTGTAGTGGCATTTAGAGCTTTGATTCTAATATATGATTAGGCGCAGGTCTATAAGTGAAAGGCTTTTACAATACTACATTATTATTTAGTAATAAAATAAAAATAATATAAATAATTAACCTTTGTCTGGAAAACCTGACTGCTCCCAAGCACTCTGTGCCCTCAGATTGCTCACCAATAGCTGAGCTGAAAAAGATGACATGAACTGATCATTAACACATTTGTTGACTATACAGGAGGCGCCAAATGGACAAGAGGTCATTGCAATGACTACGCAGACTACTGCACAGACAAAATTGCATATCCACATTAGTTGCCATAGTAACACCACTTGAGTGAGACTATGAATGGTCAAGACGTAGTTGCCCAGTCGATGATCTATAATGTTATCACTCCATAATGATAACTAGCAGTACGATCACACTGCTTTTTAATTTTAGTAACTTCAACATGAATAAAATATGATATTAGAGTTGGATGACTTGCTCTGGAGTTAATGTAGATTAATCTTTTAATCTTTAGTCATAAGTCATAATCATAAGTTTCAATCTTGACTGACATTCACTTTCAAATGAAAGTATACAAAGCACAAATATGTTATCTAAAAATTTTCAACAACCATAGCAACAATATGTAATGTGCAGCTCCCACTTTCTAGTCAAATGCTCTGACATCCTCTGAAATCAACTGAGGTTGGTCAAACTGAGAAATGTGAAAACTCATTCAAACATTGCTTAGATCTGATTTGGAAAATAGTCAGAATTCCTGTGTTTTCTTGCTGCTCAGACTCTGGAAATCTCTCCAGCTCCAATGAAATATACTAGCATTTTAGAGTTGATCTGCTTCTCTGAGCAATGCCTTAATGCAGTAGTAAACTTGCAGGACAGAGAGGACAATTCAGAAGTGTACCAGTCCTACTTCACAGAGCTGCTGTCACCTTTTCTGCATTCTGAATTGTCTAAGAAACATTATTCTGTACGTCATTTAAACCCAACCACTGCTGCTTGAATGAGCAAATGTCCGTTTAGCCTGATTCAGCTTCAGACTGACCTTACATGCCCCCCAAGTGTGCAAATACTGGTTGTGCACTTTGATCTACTTTTAGGCCGATGTGAAAGGCCACATAAGTCAAATAAAGTCCCAATAAGAAGGCTAAAGACGTCACTATAAATCTAATTGGGCCCAATCAAAAATCTGCAGCTAATCTATGTTGAAAACATTTTTTAAAAGACTCATTATACATACACAAATAGAATAAATATAGAATAAATAGGCAAGTTAGTGAAATTCATGCTTTTAGTGTGTTTTCTATAATATGCTGGAATTCACTGGTGCTTTGTTTCATGCAGCATGCAATAACCAATAACAATAGGCTAATTGTGCAGAGGCAAGACGTACAAGATGCATTTTTACATATAATTCTAGACCTCTTCTTATTTTTTTATGTTTTTTAACTATTATAAAATACTGTCATACCATCAGTTTTATACATGCTTGTAATTAATGAATCTATAACTTTGTTTTGCAGTTACTTTCCAGAGTGTGATTTGATCAATTTTGGCTCATGGTTTATCTTCGCATTCCCGCTCATGATTGTCTTCCTTTTTGTTGCATGGATCTGGATTGCCTTTCTTTATGGAGGGATCAATACACGGTACACATACATACACACACCCACACTGCAGTTGTATACACCTGCATGCAAGCATCACATACATGGATATGTACTATATGCATTATTTGATCCTACTTGTTGTGTATATGTGTGTTATTTGTGTGTGCGTGTGTGTGTGTATCCATGTTTATGTGTTTAGATTGTGTATAAACAAACATGATGAACGTGCAGCTGCAGAAGCCAAGGCTAAAGCTGTCATTGATGAAGACTACAAAAAGCTTGGCCCAATCAAGTGAGATATGATTCATACATGTTATTTCATATGATTTAAATGCTTGCCATATGCTTTATTTCATATTTCATACAAACTGATGCTGGTGGGAATACTGTATATGATATGCATTTATATGCAAAACTAATACTATATAAATAATGCTTATGCTTAAATATCATTGAATATGGGCCCTTCATCTGAATTCTTTTTTTTAAATAAAGCATGTGTTTATTATAGTATTTAAAGGATATTAAAGATTCAGAAACCCACTTCACTGTAAAAACAGTCAAAAAAAAATAAAGGCAATTATAGACGGCACACAGCAGTTTAGCCCTGCCCCCTGCATAAGGAGGGTTTCAGCCTGGACCGCTGTTTGGCATGTTACAGGACAGCCAGTCAGATCCAAGGAGAATTACAATCATTAAGATTTCATGGATGGGATAATAAAAAAAAAGACAATGCATCTTTAAATTTGAATACATTATAGGAACATGTCAGTTATTAATACAAATGATAACATATCAGGAATGCATAATGTGATCTTAGTTGTAATGTACTACTCTCCAGAAGTTCTTCCCCTTCTGCACTGCCTGCCATATGTTGCTTTTTATGTCTCTTTGTCCTCTCTCTTCTCTACAGTTTTGCAGAGGGTTCCATCTGCTTCTTCTTCATTGTGTTCACTATTCTCCTGTTCACCAGGGACCCTAAGTTTGTCACTGGATGGTCCATATTCTTCAACAAAGAGTAAGAAAAACAAACATTTGTGTAAAAAAATGGGAAGTGGTTTTGCAAGCATGTTCCACATAGGTCCATTACCACACCTTGTTCTGAAAGTGGCAAATGTGCTATAGTGAACCTTCACACTTGCAGTGGTTATTAAATCCATAGTTGTCACACTGAGTGTATAAAAACACTTTGAGATTTCTGCATTGATTTTCTTTTTTTTTTTTTATATCAGGCTTCTAGCTCAATGAAAAAAACACTGCTTAGGTCAGTCTTATAGGGAAACAAGAAGGAAAATAAACTGCCACAAACAGATCTCCCAATCTCTACAATCTCATCTGTGGCAAAGCACACATGAATAACTAACCTCAACTGCCTCAATGAAATCTTTTACATGCAACATCTTCAATGCTACTGTGCTGAGAAAGCTTCCCCAGCAATATCTAGTCAGCAGTGGTGTTATGGAGTTTGAGATATTAAAACCCGACAGTAACCATGGCTACACTGATGTTGAAAGTGAAGGAGCATGTATGTCAGAGAAAGAGATGATATAGGAATGGATCTAAGAGTGTGACAGAGAGCCATCACCCAATGTCTCTTCTCCCCTCTCCTCCCCATCACTCTAATGCACAAAGACAGGGAGGTGCAGGTATCCGGGTGAGGCTCCCTTGTCTCCAAGTCTCCAATAAACTGACCTTTCGCTGACTGCAGGGTGTTCATCCATGCTTTCTCTGCCTGATTTACTCTTCTAGAGGAATCATGAAGAGAAATAGTTTCACAGCCAAATTAGTAAAAAAAATCTGGTAAAGCCAAATTAGAGAAATAACATTTTCAAACCAAATGAGCAACAGTGATGTTAGCTGTGGGATGAGAAATGATGAGGATTATGTTTTTTAAAGAGGCTGTTAGCCTGCTGTGATATGACTTGTCAGTAAAAACAGGCTGGTGGGGAAGTTATATTTTAGCGGCAGGGTAAAATGCACTGAATGGCAGCATCAGTTATGCAAACTATACTGTTCTTCTTTTTCTTTCGGCTGCTCCCGTTTAGGGGTTGCCACAGTGGATCAACCGTCTCCATAGTTAGGCAAAATATATTAACACAGTTAATTTCCACCCTGACATGGGAATCGCTGAGAGGCATTTTTATTGTCTCCCAGAGGCTTTCTGAGCAAATCTCTTTCGGTATCTTTCTACCTTACTTGCCTATTACATAGCAATGAAAAACTGCTGCTAAAAACATGCCAACCAAAGCTAAATTACTCACAAGTAACATTCCTAAACATTATATATTTAATATATCATATATATTGGATTTTTTTTATTCACAAAGCAATTTTCTATTAAGATACATAAAATGCAGAAGCTTTAGCTGGCAAAAAAAAAGATATAATTTAATATAATGAATATAAAAATATAAAAAACAGTAGATAAATATAAATATATTGAATTGTTATAAAATAATCAACTGTCATCCAAATGTGGTGAAATTGCTGAATGTCTTTCTTAATTAAATCTAATTTTTTAGGGGGAAAAAAAGGTACAACTTTAAATAGTTACACAGACACTACAGTTGGAAATATTTGTCAGTTGTTAGGAAATTGTTCCTCATGTTTCCTTTAGATGTTCTAATTATCTCCCAGCCAGCTACACTGGACATTTTGTTACAGCTTGCACCTTTATTTGTCACTAAGAACAACTATTACAGTTACTGTTCAGTAATTATGCTTTAACACATCTCACCCACCACAATAAAAAGCTATGATTGAAGCATGTATGCTTTTAATTGAAGGTAATGTGACTGAATGAAATGGACACTTTTGGAATTGTCAGAAAAGAACAAGACATATGTAGTAGGAAAGAGTGAAAAACTGGGAAGGAAAAAGAACTTGAACTCCCTGCCCTTGCCCGGCAGGAACCTCAGCTGCAATAACACGGGAACACAGCATGCACAATAATGAGCTTACTTGGAAGAAAGAAGTTCTGGACAAAGGCAGAGACTGTTGATTACCAATGTTCAACTAATCTTGCTCCATTATGACTAATTCAGCTTCTAATATGGGTTGCTAAATATGTTACTTCAAACTTTGATCAACAACATCATCAACCTATCAGGACATCAAAAAATGGGAGGAATTGGCTCTAAAAGTGCCTGAGGTCATTGAATAATCAAGCTGAAATTGGAACAAAATTGTTGTAAGCTCTTACTGAGCATCCTGTTAATGGAAGGAAAAATGCGAAGATATAGGCATATCATTTAAAATACAATAATACAAAAAAAACTTACTTTCTGTCTTTTGCTCACAGTTATGTTTCAGACGCTGTCACTGGAGTCATCATCATCTCCATTCTCTTCTTCTTTCCTTCCCAGCGTCCCTCACTGCAATGGTGGTTCAACCCTCGAGGTTAGAGCTAGTTCACACTAGTCTTCAGTGCTCACATACTTACTATATCCTAGAAGAAGCATGTCCACAATAAAAGTATGGGTTGAAAGGACTGGCAACACATCTAGGTGTTCCTCAGCCTTTCGCCCTGGATGCTGGAACAGGCCCCAGCCTGTATCACAATCATGATTTGGAGTCGCTAAGATGAATGAATGGACAACTCAGTATTAAATTTGTTTGCATATGTTAAAGTCTACAGGTAGTCAGTTTTTTTTTTTTTTTTTTAAGTACTGTTTATATGCCCTCTGATTAATACACATGAGTTATATACACTTACTAAACATTTGTATTTTCTTTAAAATCACCTTTAAATACTTCTTTCATATATGGTTTTAGGAATTTGTTATTATTATTTAATATTCTTTAAAATTAAAGAAAGGCTAAATCATGAATCAAAATCAAAACAAACATTTCTTCACTTATATAAATAAATGAAAGCATTTGCTATGGTACATAAGCTCTGAAATATTTAAAATGTGCAATTCACTAACCAGTCCATACAGTAAACTATATCGCAGGAGTGGGACTATTTAATATAAAGCTCTAACCGTCTTAAATAAAAATTTTTTTACTATATTTTTTTACTATATTTACAGCATTTATTCACACCTGCCTAAAACATTTACACAGTACTGTGTGTATATATATATATATATATATACACACACACACACACACATATACATACACAGTACAGTTTTAGGCAGGTGTGAATAAATGCTGTAAACAAAGAATGCTTTCAGAAATATAAATAATGATTGTTTATTTTTATCAATTTACAAAATGCAAAGTGAGCGAACAAAAGAAAAATCTAAATCAAATCAATATTTGGTGTTACTACCTTTTGCCTTCAAACCAGCATCAGTTCTTCTAGGTACATTTGCACAAAGTCAGGGATTCTGTAGGATTATGGTCGGTGTATGATCAACCAGTTTTACCAAACAGGTGCTGATGATCATCAATGTCACACGGAGGTTGAAACAGTCATGTTTGGAACAACCTACCAGCCGAGTTCCTTCAACAACTGCGTGCAAGTGTACCTAGAAGAACTGATGCTGTTATGAAGGCAAAGGGTGGTCACACCAAATATTGATTTGATTTAGATTTCTCTTTTGTTCATTCACTGCATTTTGTTGATCGATGAAAATAAATGATGAACACTTCCATTTCTGAAAGCATTCTTTGTTTACAGCATTTTTTCACACCAGCCTAAAACTTCATACTGTACTGTGTGTATATATATATATATATATAT
>CM029373.1:20538174-20584661 GCA_017165825.1 Hepsetus odoe | reverse complement strand
TGTAAACAAAGAATGCTTTCAGAAATATAAACAATGATTGTTTATTTTTTGCTTTTATCAATTTACAAAATGCAAAGTGAGTGAACAAAAGAAAAATCTAAATCAAATCAATATTTGGTGTTACTACCTTTTGCCTTCAAACCAGCATCAGTTCTTCTGGCCCCCACAGAGCCCTGATCTCAACATCATCCAGTGTGTCTGGGATTACATGAAGAGACAGAAGGATGTGAGGAAGCCTACATCCACAGAAGATCTGTGGTTAGTTCTCCAAGATGTTTGGAACAACCTACCAGCCGAGTTCCTTCAAAAACTGTGTGCAAGTGTACCTAGAAGAACTGATGCTGTTTTGAAGGCAAAGGGTGGTCACACCAAATATTGATTTGATTTAGATTCTCTTTTGTTCATTCACTGCATTTTGTTGATCGATGAAAATAAATGATTAACACTCCCATTTTTGAAAGCATTCTTTGTTTACAGCATTTTTTCACACCTGCCTAAAACTTTTGCACAGTACTATCCATCCATTATCTGCCGCTTGTCCCAAACGGGGTCGCGGGGGAGTGCCGGTGTCCAACCCAGCGCACACAGGGCGAGGATGGGGTGCACAGTACTATATATATATATATACGTTATTATATATATATATATAGTACAAAAAACTTATATATATTTATATATATAAGTTTTTATATATATATATAGTACAAAAAAAAATATATAGTACAAAAACTTTTTTTTAGTAGAAAACATTGTACATTGCAACTTGATGTAGGTAACTCTAATCAATGTTTCATGTAACTTTTGTGGATCAGCAATATGATGTTGATAATAGATAAGATTCTGAGCTGAAGGATAGTATTTTGCAGGGTACTGAGTATTCTGATTAGCTAGTTCTGATTAGCTGGATTAGCTTTATTCTGCAACTTGTTTTCATTATTAAATCAAATATGTCATTTTAAATATGCCAAATATATTCCAAATATGTCAAATTTGTTATATTGTAGCCTATATGTTTTTTTAAACTAATCTTGAGTGTTTATTTGCACGTTCTATACTCTAGTTAAGAAAGCAAAAATGTTCCAGCCGTATACATTAGTATACTTTATTTATACATCACTTTTTACAAATGTTGCAATCTCAAAGCAGCTTTACAGAATCCGGGTCCGAGCCCGAAACGAAGTGAAAAGTGAAGTGAAAGTGACTATTCTCATAATTGCGAGGTCACAGCACAACACACAGTGAACCACAACGAAATTGGACCTCTGCATTTAACCCATGCACTCAAACACCGTGCAGCAGGGGGCAGCTATGAAAGCACCTGGGGAGCAGTGGCGAGGACGGTACCCTGCTCAAGGGTACCTCAGGGCAACCTACTAGTAAGGGGTTTGAACCTAGGCCACCGCTGCCGAGGGTAAGCCAAGGGCGACAGAGGCGAGGAAAAACTCCCCCAAATAGAGGAAGAAACCAAGACCCAAAAGGGAAACCCATCCTCCTTTGGTCGACACCGGAAATAAATATTCTTTTAATGTCATACTCTTCTTTGCACATAATGATGTCCACACTAAACTACAGTGATTACTATGTCACACACTTAATTTAACATGAAATAATTTGATAATACTATGTAAGCAGCAAACTAAGCTGCAATGTATATTATAGNTGTGTGTATATATATATATATATATATATATATATATATATATATATATATATATATATATATACATACCCTTTTTTCACAAAGGTCATGTATGAGAATAATATTTGAAAGAATTATCCATTGAAATATTCTTCTTGAAAAAATAACAGCTTTTAGTACTGATGCAAAAATGTAACATTGACATTTAAATAGAAAAGTATATCTAATTTGTCTAATTCACAAATCTATCATCCTTGATTCCCACCAAATGTTTAAGCAGCCAACACTTTACTGCCTTTTTTTTGTTGTACTCAGTTGCTCTAATATCTCATTAAAAAGGAGATTATGTTGTGGGAGATTCTGGACGTTCAGTAAATGTGCTGTTGGAGGGCAGCGTCGTGGGGCACAGTAAATAAGATGTGGAATGTTAATGATTTAGTTTAGCACGTCTTGTTAAGGCTCACACTGTAGTGCCACTGTTCTTACAGATTAGTGTAATCTCACAAAAATGTGTTGTGCTCTCTCTTTAGATTAGGAATTGATCTCCAGATTTTTTACTTCTTCTCCACTGCTCTTTTTCTTTAAATCTATTAACTTTAGATATTCAGGTAAAATACACCTTTACACAACCTTTTGATAGCCAGTTACATGACTGAATCCTTCTGGGATTAACAGGGGAACAGGAAGACTGGAAATGGATCCTGATGCTTTGGAAAAATATCACATTTAACAGTATATTTGACTGTTTTTATTTGTTCATTCATGAGTGCTGTGAACTACTAAAAAATAAATTTTAATCTTACATATTTCACTTGATTACTTGTGCATTTTGTGGAGCCATAACCTTTTTTTTTTTAGTATAAAAAAAAGTGATAAAAAAAAGGACTTAAATCGGAATCCTAATCTAAGTTCTTTTTCCTACCACTTTTCTCCTGAAGCCTCTAACACGCCATATGTTCCTCTGCTGTCATGGAAAAAAACTCAAGAGTGTGTACCATGGAACATCATCCTTCTTCTTGGTGGAGGCTTTGCCATGGCTAAAGGCTGCGAGGTATACATCTGATTAACCTTCTCTGTTTTCTGCCTTCTTTCCAGCGTGCTTTAAAAAAAACCAGACTACATGCATGTCAGATATGGAGGTTTATAAAATCATTAATGGAATAGAAATTATTTATTATCTATAAGACTTTTCGATCATTTAAATCATTTTAAACATTTTAGAGTTCTCCAGACTGTTTATATCAGGAATTTGAAGTCATTTAATCAGGTGAAAGTGACCATTTGTCCTTGTGTCACACAGCAAGCCACACAACAAAATGCATTAT
Organism: Hepsetus odoe; assembly: GCA_017165825.1. NCBI lineage: Eukaryota > Metazoa > Chordata > Actinopteri > Characiformes > Hepsetidae > Hepsetus > Hepsetus odoe. The sequence goes on along the minus strand of CM029373.1, from coordinate 20,581,697 downwards.
CTGCATTTAACCCACATACACACACAGTGTAGGAGTGGGCAGTGAATAGTGATGGGGACGGTACCATACTCAAATGTAACACAATGCAACCTGCTGGTTCAGGATTCAAAGCAACAGTCTTTGGATCCTGAGGTCTGACCCTAAGCACTAGGCCACCACTGCCTGACATGACTTGACGTCTGTTAATAAAAAGAAATAATAAAAAGAAAATTCACTTCATTATAAAATTATTTAGAATATACTCATAGCTTTGTAAGGTGACAGCACATTTGAGACATACTGGTCTGTTTATTTACAAACAAACCAACAAAATAATTGCAACAATTTAAAAACGGTTCCAAGCAGATTATTATTTCACTCTATGAGCACTGGGATTGGCTCCAAAATCCAGTGTGAATAATTCGGTGATACTAAGACAGCCGTTCGTTCTTTAACTTTTGGAGGTTTGCATGCGAAGAATGAAATGCCAGTCCACAGCATGCAGTCAACAGTGCAGATACAGAACTACAGAATGGGGCAGCGGTGGCCTAGTGGTTAGGGAGTTGGCTTCAGGATCGGAAGATTGTGGGTGCAAACCCCTTACCAGTAGGTTACCCTGAGCTACCCTCGAGCAAGGTACCATCCCCGTCAATGTTCCCCGGGCACTTTCATAGCTGCATGGTGTTTGCTGGGGTTAAACGCAGAGGTCCAATTTTGTTGGGGTTCACTGCGTGCTGTGATGTTGCAATCACAAAAATAGTCACTTTCACTTCATCAAAATCACATGGGTTTTGGGCACTATTGTCAAAAAATTATATATCCCAGGAAAGGTTTCAATTGATGTTTTTTGGTATTTTTTTTAAATTCTGCTTCATTCTGCTCAACTCACTTTCCTTCACTTTGTTTTTTTCTGTCCTGCTTCAGGAGTCTGGCCTGGCTGCCTGGATCGGGGGGCATTTACAGCCATTGGCTCAGGTTCCTCCTGCTGTAGCTGTGATACTGATCACAGCCTTCATTGCCTGCTTCACTGAGTTTGCCAGTAACACGGCCACCATCATTATCTTTCTGCCGGTCATTGCTGAACTGGTGAGTGAGCTCACATATATATAAAGATCAATGTGCTTCAATCTCACAAGTACCAAGCAGGCATACAATACATGACAGAAGTGTGAAGGGTCGTTTAAACCCCATGAAATCCTGCTACTAACGTGGAAAAAAGCAAATGTATTGTAAAAGTAAAACCGTACTCTGTCAATAACCATTAACTTACAGAACAGCAGTGGAGCTCTAGCATATTAGTCTACTTTTGAACATTAAAATATTTTCATGTCAGAACATTTAGGTAGGATGACTGTAGATCAATAACAAAATGCTGCAACTTTAAATTTTAGGTGTGAGTAAACACAAAAGCATCATAGTTGCTGCCAACAATGTAACTGAGCAAAGAAGTTATCATCTTCACTAAAAAATAAGCACATGGTAAAAGTACAGCAGCACTTGTTTAAGGACTTGCAACTTACAGAACTGCAGGGGAGTGACATATTTGCAACATTAGGACTTTATTATATACCATATAGATAGGATGACTTATTTTATAGCTAAATGCTACAACTCAACATTTACATTTACGCATTTAGAAGACGCCTTCATCCAAAGAAACTTACAAGCATTTAGGCTAGAGCTGTGACTGCTCAAAAGCAGTAAAGTTGCTGCCAACAATGCAAATGAGTAAAACCGTTATCTTCACTAAGAAGTAACTGTATTGAAAAGTACAGCATTTCTTGTTCCGTTTGTAACTTACAGGACTGCAGTGGAACATAAACTTTAGGACTTTTAATTTAGAACATTTATTCTACAACAAAATGCTCACCTCAAAATTTGAACTGTGACCAGGCATAAATACAGTATAATTGGTGCAACAATGTAACTAAGTGAAAAAGTAACTTACTATAGAAGTAAACACATTGTAAAAGTATAGCAGTTCAATGACTAACAGAACTGCAGTGGAACATTTTAGTTTTTAATAAGGTGCTGCCCACAATGTAACTGAGCAAAAAGGTTATCTTCTTCCATAATATGCTTGCAAACAAGTTTTCTTTTTTGAATACTCAGTAAAGCACAATGGCATGCATAAATAAATTAATTAATAAAAAAAAGCACCAACAAAGACAACAAAGCTAAATTTATATCTTAATCTCTAATCTGATTGAACTTTTACTTATATACTGGAGTACTGTGGATTGAATGCAACTGGTTACTCTCCACTTCTGATTGGCTGGCACTATGGACCGTAAATGACATATGGACTTTGTTCATTTTGCTCAAAAGATTATTTGTTAACAGGCCATCCGTGTGAAGGTACATCCCTTGTACTTCATGATTCCAGCAACTATAGGCTGCTCATATGCTTTCATGCTTCCTGTCTCCACTCCACCCAATTCCATTGCCTTCGCCTCAGGACACCTCATGGTCAAAGACATGGTGAGTAATCTTTGATTTCATACTTAACTCATTTGATTTGGTACATAAGTGTACAATATTTTTACATTATTACAGCAAATAAATTATAATTGCACATTCAAATCTGCAATGCTACTTAAACCATGACATGTTGAAATAACTGACTAGGGTTTCCCAAACTGAATCCAGTAACAGTTGCTCTTTTGGATCTGCTTATGAATGGGCAACAAAAAGTAGTTCTCATATATACAATAGACCTATTAGACCAAGTAGTCCAGCTGTTCACAAGAAAAAAACAAAGTGAAGTTATTTGGTGAACCTTTATCAAATTACAGTGTCAGCAGATCTTGTTTTCTTTTTTTGCTGTTTGTAAATAGAGAGCTTGTCCTTGGGAGGCCAAGGACTCTGCACTCTGCTAAACATCTCCTCATGTTGCTGTTTTTACAGGTGAAAACTGGGTTTATGATGAATATTCTGGGCATTTTGTGTGTCTCTCTGGCTATGAACACGTGGGGCATGCACATGTTCTCCTTACACACCTACCCGGACTGGGCTACACCACTTAACTCCACAGTACCAACGGCGCCAGCATTTAACATTACTGGGTAGAAAACACACACGCAAGCATGCTTTAAACACACACACTTTAAACAACCATTTACTGTACTGTACAAAAGTCCTAGCCAGAGGAAACGATCAGTAAAGTGAACAGTAAATATTGTTTTCTTGATAAAAAAACATTTGTATTAGAATGTATATGCCGTGATTTCGTTTCTGTAAACAGATTGAGGCGCTTAAATAAGGAAGCCCAGTACAGACAGCTACCACTCGATGCTGTTTCGGTGAATAAATCTCTTATCAAAGTGCTGCTGATAGAACTGAACAAATCTCAGACCAAGATATGAATCACTTTTGTGAATTTTTATTGTATTTATGACAATTTGTTTAAATTCTAATGTTGCATAGTCTGTTTACTGGCAGTAACTCATATTTTGAACTAATTTAAGACTAATTTAAGTATTGCACACAGATAATGTACCATAGTTACCCTTGTTGTCAAGGTGGGTTTCTTGTGGGCTTTATGCCAAAAGGAATAATTTCAGACTCCATGTTTGAGTGCACAGGATTACATGCCACAGTTTCTGACTTTCATTTGTTAATGTGCTGTTTTGAAAGCATCAGGCTGTGGTGACAACCCAAAACAATCATGAAGAATGAGACCGGAACACGGCTCATTATTTACGATTTACTATTACTGGGGCTGTGGTGGCCTAGTGGTTAGGGTGTTGAAAGTGAAAGTTATTGTCATTGTGAAACGCAGCACAGCAGAACACAATGAAATTCAACCTCTGTGCTTCACCCATACACACGCTTCCAGCAGCTTAGCTACTGAAAGCGCCCAGGGAGCAGTGACTGGGACAGTACCTTGCTCAAGGGTACCTCAGGTCAACCTACTGGTGAGGGAATCAAGCACACAATCCTCTGATCCAGGGGCAACTCCCTAACCACTAGGCCACTGCTGCCCACAGCAGAGGGCAGCTATGAAAGTGCCTGGGGAGCAGTGATGGGGTTGGTACCTTGCTCAAGGGTACCTCAGCCTACTGGTAAGGGGTTTGAACCGACAATCTTTTACGGCATTTTAGCAGACACTCTCATCCAGAGCGACTTCCATGTCCTAATTCTTCCAAACTTCCGATCCTGCACCGCCCCCGTCACTGCTCCCCGGGTGCTTTCAATAGCTGCCCCCTGCTGCACGGTGTTTGTGTGCATTGGTTAAATGTAGGGATCCAATTTCGTTGTGGTTCACTGTGTGCTGTGCTGTGTACTCGCAATGACAATAATAGTCACCATTTTTGTGGGTGTTTGTTCCCCAGCTACACTGGAGTGCAGCATTAACCAGTTAGATTCGGGAATAATTCCTGTACCACTGATTCTCTTTAACAGCTTTTCACTTCTGGTGCATACAGACAGCAGTAGTGGCTCGTCCTGGACAGGAAAAACAGAAACTCCACTTTTTAATCACAAAAATACATTTCTATAATGATCACATTTTGTCTTCCAATTTGGACAGCCTTCAACCTCCCCGCTGAGTAAACAGAGGCCAAACATGTACACTTAGCCAGTGAACCAGTCAGTATGGGTGGAGAAACTGACTACACTGCTCACCTTGGAGTCCTGCAGCAGTAACCACTGCCTTTCCACCCCAAGCCCTCCCAAGTATTTTGGCTAAAACCCAAATTAGCTTGTGACTAACGCAAGCAAACCAGAACGTTAGCTGCTAAGACAAACCCTTGTTTTAACCTTGAGATAGAAAACTAAATAAGGCTTTAGTTTTAGTGCTTTATTCCTCCTCATGCTGCTTCACTGATCCTGTTTCTCTCAAAGCATGAGGTCACCCAAGTGTTGTACACCGTCCCAATACCTAATGAAATCAGTAAATGTACACGTCGTCCCCGGGCTTTGTTACAATCCCATCAACAAATATTAACAGCAATACGGCAATGTTTACGGGTAATTTAACCTAATGTCTTGCCTCTTAAATGTTCTACCAGCTCGTCCTCCCTGGCCGAAGCCGTTGCAAGGTCTCACGAGATCTCGCGAGAAGTGTATACTCTCGCGAGCGCCGTCCCTAAACAGCTCTTAAAGAGACAGTGTCACCTTAACAAAGAGAATCCAATTCCACAGACATGTTCAGTACTCTGGTTTCCATAGGATACACACATTTCCCACCATTCACTCAGGCCAAATATTTAGCAAGATATCAGAGTTCTGTTCTGTAGATCACTAAATGTATTTATTTCATCTTGGTGCAAAAACACATTGAACTTTGATACTGAACCTTTAACATTGTACATTGTACATTTTTACTAATGTGAATAAATATGAACAGAAGTGGCAAGACAACCTTTTGTGGAAGAATGTTGTAAAAATCCCCTTCAGGAAAAAAAAAAAGAAGAAATACAACAAAATCTGAGTACTGAGTGATGATTAAAACTACTGAGGAACTTCTTAGAAAGCCCAGCAAAGGACCTTGTTGTGTTTTTATGTACTCTTGGTCTAAATTGAAATGATAAATCTCCAAAGTAAGACTGATCGCTAAGCAGAACATAAGCTGTCACTAATGTATAATAATGAAATATAAAGGAAATGAAATGTTAATCCCTATATTTGAGCTGAGTAAAGAGCAGGTTAGTCATAAATATAGGATACTTTCATATAAAAAAAAAAACATGAAGTTTCTGAGAACCTGTGACTGAGTGAATGTAACCATCCACCTCTGAATATTACACTTTGTGTTATTAGTAATATTTTGCTGTGGTTGAGGCAAACAAGCCTATATTTACCTCCATACTCCCTTCGCAGTAGCTTTGAACTGTTTGGTCCTCAGAAACAAAAAGAATCAGGCCCCCTGGTGTCTCAAGAAGGAACTTTAAGTTTTTATGGGGGAAAAAAAGTTGTAGAGGTTTCGAAAGCCTCAGATTTATTTGATTTTTTGGTGTTTCAGTGTGTGTACAGATCATTTCAGATCACTTGTTTGTAGCTTAATGGAGATTTTGCTGACGATGTTTGTTTGGCAACAGCCGGTCCACATTCTTCGCTGTTTGAAATGTTGGTCATTTGAAGTTCTGTGTTTTACTTCCCTTACTGAGCTCCTGCTTCTAAAAGTCAGACTGGTTAAGAGGCATATTAGTAGAGCTGATGTAAAAAGAGCGTCCATCACAGGGTTTTTAGTTAGTCTGAGTAATCTCATATTGGACTGCAAGGGAGGCAAGCTTAGAGGAACAATAATGGGAAGAGGTCATACTGCATGATTCACTGAGCCCACTACAATTAACACACACCATTTTTCACACACACACACACACACACACACACACACACACACACACACACACACAATCCTGTCCTTAAGCTGATACACACAAACCCTCAAATAAACCGATTCAGATTATTTCAGGTGTGATATGTCAAAGTGCCAAAGTACACAGATCTGTAAAGAGCTAAAATATGAGGTAGATATATTGTCCATAACTGTACTAAAAATGATATTCTATGCAATGCCTTTATCTCTGTATAATCTATACATAGTGACTGTAGATTTAATATGCTACCCATGATCAAATGTTTGTTTTTTTTTTTATATATTTTTTGTCAGTTCTGCTTTCTTATGTATCAAAATGTATGTGTTAGATGAAGGAACGTTACAGACCACTTTTTTGCCAGATATGACATCTCTCTAATTGTAAAAGCCCACACAGTAACATTTGCCACACTTATTAATACCTAGATCATATTAATTATATAGCTTTCAAGGTTCTTAATAACTCAAAGTAGTTTTACAGTATTAGTGAAATAATCAGGTTTTAAGGGGCAGGGATTCATATTTTAAAATGTGTCAAAATGATGGTTTGAAGTTGCTATAAGAACCTCAGAGGTTCACCTCAGAGCAGTAACTTTATATATTATTCACTTTCTTTTTTCTCAAACCAATATACCTAGCCCTATTCCTAAACCTAGCCTAACCACAACCCATATCATGAACCTAAAAACCAAACTTAAGTCTTCAGAGGTTTCAGTAATAATAATCCAAATAAAGCAGATGAAACATTCAGTGTAATGTTAATTGCAGTTGTTGAGTAGAAACAGTTTTGCTGTGCTCTGAACGCCAGCTCTTTTCTCTGTGATATAACATTTTTTGGCAGTCTTTGGGCAAAGAAACCTTGTATGCAAATATATTAAAGGCCTCTCCTCCCTGTAACTTAATAAAAAATATTGAATTGTTTATATTGGCTGAAATGTGTTTCTCTGCTAATGTTTGTTTCTAATCTCTCTCTCTCTATTGCTCTCTCTCTCTCTCTCTCTCTCTCTCTCTCTCTCTCTCTCTCTCTCTCTCTATTGCTCTCTCTCTTTCTCTCTCTCTCTATCTCTCTATTGCTCTCTCTCTCTCTCTCTCTCTCTCTCTCTCTCTCTCTCTCTCTCTCTATTGCTCTCTCTCTCTATCTCTCCATTGCTCTTTCTCTCTCTTCCTCTCTCTCTATTGCTCTCTCTCTTTCTCTCTCTCTCTATCTCTCTATTGCTCTCTCTCTCTCTCTCTCTTCCTCTCTCTCTATTGCTCTCTCTCTCTCTCTATTGCTCTATCTCTCTCTCTCTCTCTCTCTCTCTCTCTCTCTCTATTGCTCTCTCTCTATTTCTCTATTGCTCTCTCTCTCTCTATCTCTCTTTTGCTCTCTCTCTCTCTCTCTCTCTCTCTCTCTCTCTCTCTCTCTCTCTCTCTTTTTCTTTTTGTTTCTCTTGCTCTATTTATTGCCCACACACATTTTTGTAATGTCATTAAAAATAACACTTTTACATTTATCCAAGTGTTCAGCCTCATCAATATATCCCCACCTCTACACAATGTTACAAAGTGTTCAGCCCGGACTGTTTTTTAATATTTGAACAAATGAATGATCACTGCTTTTGTTACATGAAACTATACTTTAATAGTTGTCATTAATGTCATAGATTGGCCTCCGTTGAAGAAATACAATAACAAATGTAGGATTTCTTGATTTTCTTTTAATCTATGCTTAAATGTTTAAAGATTTGAATAAAAGTTCATGTCTTTCTCAGATTTAATCTTGCTTATTTTAAATAGTTAAAAAATAGCCTCAAATTAACATAAATGACCTGATATACTGCAGGTTCCAAAAAATCATGTCATTGACAAAAATTCTTCTATATCCACGGGAGAGTCCTTTAGGGATATGGTAATACAACTGGTCTTCAGAGTCCCCCAAATGGGGCAGCAGTGGCCTTGTTTTTAGGGACTAGGCCCAAGAATTGTAAGTTTGTGGGTTTAAATCCCAGACCATTAGGTTGCTTGAGGTACCCTTGAACAAGGTACCATCCCCATCACTGCTCCCCAGGCTCTGGATGTATGGCTACCCCCTGCTGCAGGGTGTGTATAGGTAAAATGAAGAGAAAAAAATTCGTTGTGGTACACTGTGTGCTGTGTTTCCCAATGACAAGAAGTCACTTTTACTTCAAATGGTTTACGTTTTTTGCACTTTGTGTTGAAATTTGGGTTGCAGCAACAACTGTTAAATACCTTTCAGTAGTTCTCCTTGGGCAGAGGAGTCCAGTCTTTGTTAGAATGAAAACCTGCAGCAGCATGGGCCTTTGTGCAGATAAGACTGGACACCCCTGTTCAATTGCATCCCCTAAAAGAACCTCATCTGGCACCTTTGTTTATTTATTTATTTCTGGCGCATTGGTTTTTAATTATGTAAGCAAATCAATGTACACTGCCCATCAAAAAGGGTCACACACTCTAATATTCCGTTGGACCACCTTTAGCTTTTATTACAGCATACATTCACGGTACATTGTTTCGATAAGCTTCTACAATGTCACAAGATTTATTTTCGTCAGGAGTTGCATTAATAAGATCTTGTAGAGATGATGAGTCGAACCGCTGCACAAATTCTTCTCCAGCATATCCCAAAGATTCTCAAGGGGTTTAGGTCTGGACTCTGTGGTGGTCAATCCATGTGTGAAAATGATGTCTCTGCTACCTGAACCACTGTTTCACAATTTGAGCTGATGAATCCTGACATTGTCATCTTGGAATCTGCCTGTGCCATCAGGGAAGAAGAAATTCACTGATGGAATAACCTGGTCATTCAGTATATTCAGCTGACCTCATTCCTTGGGCACATAACATTGCTGAACCTAGACCTGACCAACTGCAGCAATCCCAGATCTGCTGTTGTTTATTTACGATTTGATTTCACACAACTTTTTTTGTGATGTTTTTATGAAAAAGTGATTGCTGATCACGGTCTGATCAGGTGATCATGGTAATTTTTTTTCCACATTTCAAGGTTGATTTACTCCAATTATTAAAGCAATCCAGGCACTATTTTTATGTTCAAAACATTTTTATTGTGTAGTTTTCTTGTGAATACAACAGTAGAGTCAGTACACATTCATGCTTGAATAAACAAATCCTAAATTGTTATTAGTTAGATGTATACTAAACTCTTTTAATTACGAATTGATTTTTTTCTTTATTTACAATAGAGGTTTTTTAACTTCAGATAACAGTACTTTGCACATATAATTTACAAAAATACTGGAAGTTTTTTGGGGAACCAAAAGTGCTTCATCTATTACTTTTTTTATCAAATTTGCACGACCACAAGATGTGTCTTCAAACATGGTTGTTTAAGTAATGAGAAGCTACTCACTGCATCAGTTAAGGTTAAATAACTTGTTGTCAACTGAAACATAATCTTCCATGTAATCATCCAAGTAATTATGGGAGGTTCTTACCTCTCTGCATTGTTAAATCTAGGTGGTGACTTTTTTTTGGACGGACAGTATATGTACAAAAACATGTAATCGAGGAACTTTCTGGTTCATATGAGGTTAGGGTTCTCATAAATAAACAATGCGCAAACTACCATGTGACACAGCACTTCCAGTATTGTTTTGTTTTAAGTGCTCTGTATATTTGTCACACTTCCCTTTTAGTATATATCCAGGATTCACATGTAAGATACTGACTCTTAGTCAGCATTTATAGTTAGATTAGATTAGATCTGAGCTGAACTGTGGTTCCCTGCGATGGGCTGGCGACCGGTCCAGGGTGTGTCCCCCGTCCTTCGCCCGATGTGAGGTGGGTTGGACTCCAGCACTACCCCGCTTGGGACAAGCGGCAGAAAATGACTGAAATGACTGACTGAACTGTGGTCCCTCCATGAAATTAAATCCGACATTGTTTTTTCTCTGAATGTGCATGTGTGAGGGATGTTTAAAAAGCTCTAGAAGGGTCTGAGTGAGAAATGTTAGATCATTTAAAGTTCTTTTTTTTCTGAGCTGTTTTTGGCCACCAGAAACTCAAGTTATCAAATCATTCACAGAATAAGTTTTTATAATCTGCTATTTAATGAGTCATGATGTGTGTGTAATTTTACAATACACATACAAATTGGTTGGACACCAGCACTCCCCCGCGACCCCGTTTGGGACAAGCGGCAGAAAATGGATGGATGGATGGACACACAAATAATTTTTCATGAGAATCTGAGTAAGAATATGACTCAGTGTGTGTGTGTGTGTGTGTGTGTGTGTGTGTGTGTGAGTTTGTGTGTGTGGGTGTGTGTGTGTGTGTTTGTGTGTGTGTGTGTGTGTGTGTGTGTGTGTGTGTGTGTGTGTGTGTGTGTGTGTGTGCGCGTGTTTCCACATGCAGTATGTGTTTAAGGGTAGTGCTCACTTCCATGTTAACAGACTCTGCTGTTCAATGTCCCTTTAACCAGCTGGCTATTATAACCTACAAATACCATCCTTTCTTCCATCCATCCATCCATTCATCCATCCATCCATCCATCCATCTATCCACCAAAATGACATTGTGGGATTGGAGCCACACATTCAGGTTTGTGATTTGACTAACTTGTTTTTCACAGATTTTATATGCTCAGTTTCTGGTGAGTATTGCTATGCCAACTTTCTATTAAAGGTTGATTTACTCCAATTATTAAAGCAATCCAGGCACTATTTTCATGTTAAAAATATTTTTACTGTGTAGTTTTCTTGTGAATGCAACAGTAGAGTCAGTACACATTCATGCTTGAAAAAACACAAGTTCCTAAACTGTTACTAGTTTAGATGTATACTAAAATCTTTAAATTACGAATTAAACTTCTTCATTATTTACAGTAGAGGTTATTTAACTCCAAATAACAGTACTATGCACATATAATTTACAAAAATACTGTTTTTTTTGGGGGGGGCGGGGGACCAAAAGTGCTTCATCTATGACCTTTTTTTATCAAATTTATTGAAATTCAAAATGTAGAAAACAGATTATATAAAAATCATATTTGAACATTACATTAGATCACTGCTATAGTTTATGTTTTTTGAGAGAAGTACTTTGAGGTGAGTTAGGTGAGGAACGGATAAATTAACCTGTTGCAAGAAATGTAGCTTACTAATTCAACCAGTCATAGTGAAATATGATTACCTACCCACCCAGCAAATTAGAACTTTACCCCCTGAGGGGTAATTACAACAGTGGTATCATACTTGTCAAAAGTATCATACCTGTCTTCTAACATTCCTGTCCCCTTTCTGGTATTTCTAACAGAGGGTTGGTTAGGAATGGGATAGAGTTCCTATGGTTCTCCTACTCCACTCCAACTCCACAAAATACCAGACAGATCTTCACTCTTCTGCTCACATGCCTTACCATCTCTATGGGCACTACTGCTCTTCTCTACCACTGGCTGAGCAAGCTGTTGATGTACGACCCGCTCACTGCAGGACTCTCAGCTGGGATTTACGCAGCAGCTGTATTTATCCTCTCATTCCTTGTTCATCCTTTCCGTTGTGCATTTACACTGATGTTTCCAACCCTTGGCACCAGACAGGGACGTAAACTTGTCCTTTCCACATGTGCAATGACTGTGGTGCTTTACATTCTACCCAATATTGCTGCAAACATTGCCAAGATGACACACCTCATGAAATGCGCATCAGAGAACTTTGCTTATAGTCTCCTCAACTCATCTGAACTGAGCAATAGCATAAAGCGCAACATGGTCAGCAGCATTCAGATGATTAAAACCAAAGATTTCTCCTTTGTGGAGAGTCTCAACAATTTTAACCACTCTACAGATATTAATGTGAGCGAGCTGAGAAACAGTTTGATCAATTTAAGCAAACATGTTGAGGAGGACTTTTCTAAAGCCATACAGCAAATAGAGGACCGGAAACTCCTCTTGAGCAGAATATTTGCAGCTGTTATTGTGTTCTATCTTTTCATGGACTCCACTGTTTACCTAAAGTCATACTTGACATCGGTGAAGTTTGATAATGTCTACATCACCAGACTGCTCAGAAGGACTGCTAATGATAGAGGGATCAAAGTGGAGGCAAAGGATGTGAAGAATGGAGTAAATTCCATCAGTTTCAGAATGACAAAACGAGAACTGCTAAGGTGTTTAGTTCCTATTCTGCAGATCACGCTATATGTGTTAATAACAGTCATGCTGATAATGCTTGACCAGATTGTGCTTTATCTATTAGAAAAAGGTGGTTCCTGGATTTTGGACATGCCGTCCACTGATATTACTGTACAAGTCGATTTTAAGGTAGGTCCAATTTTCTTGCAAAACCAATTTGATTCTACTAAGTAATTACTTATCAATTTGTTCTGTCCAGAATCATACAAGGTCATGGGAAATCAATAGTAAACACTAATTTCATGTAAACAATTGAAAGGTCTAGCTTTAATTATAAAGCTCCAGCCTCCTCCACAGTAGAATGGTTTTACTACTAAACGAAAGGACAATTGTGCCTTTGAGCAAGACTGGAATTATTTACACCCACCTGATGTCAACTCTGGTGGAAATGAATGACTCACGGACCACTACGAGTGATTCATTTCAATATAAAATATCAATGATATATCTCAACATTTTTCTATGTTTGTTTCCTAATAGGTTGATTTTCAGTACAGCATCTGTGAAATATTTCGGTGCGGTAAACAGGTGATGGTGGACTACACCAAAACTTACAGCGCCATTGTTGGTTCTGATGCAACTCACTGCAAGGCCAACCCAAGCACCCTGAATCCAACTGTGCTGGCCTCATTGGGCCTACTCTATCTCAGTAGCTACTTCCTCGCTTTCCTGGAAGTTTACGCTCGACGCCTCCGCAGGAAGGTGGCCTCTTCATTTTTCCAGCATCAGGAAGAGAAAAGAATCGAGTTTCTGATTGAGAAAATTCTGAAGCAGAAGAGGAGCTCTGAAAGCATTTTTTATGCACAAGCAAAAACTGAAACTGTAAAAGAACAGATGCAGGAAACTGATTCAGTATGTCATCCCCAGATTAAATTATTTAAGTTTTATAAATTGCAAGAGACTTCTAGTTTATAAGATAATAAATCCACTTAAATCAGGTAAAGTACAGAAACACAATTTTCTTTTAGTTTTTTTTATTCGTTTGTTAACCCTAACCCTAATTTTAAATGGGTCATTACATTGGGTAAAACCATTTCAATATAAATGGACCAATTTCAGTGCTTTAAAATTACTTACATTGTCTTACAAAATAAAATTAATACTTACAAATATGAAACTGACTTCCATTAAGAATATAGAGAAATTGGGTTTTGTTCTGACAACAGTGATAGGAAAAATGTAGACAAAAGTCTACTTTCATTGAAAAATTTATCTCTTTGTGAATAAATACATTTGGCTTAACAAGGCACTAATTTTTAGTGTTTTCCTTACTATAATGGTATTTAGTAAAAGTAATGTTTTATACATTCTAAATGCTCTGCTTCAAACCAAAAATGCAATACAATTAAAGTGTATGATCCTTAGACTTTATTCTGCACCTTGGGAATGGCAGAATGTTATTCTTCTGAAATTCCACATGATGTCAGTAAGCTGATTGCAAACACATTCAAGGAACAGCGACATCTAAGTTCTGTATCACTTAGCAGAGAACTGATAAGAAAAGGTATACATTATAAGGCCTGACTTGAAAATAAGAAATCAGAGAAACAAGTCAAGTGAAGTAACTTAATCCCATTTACTGACTGTGCCATCTACACTCTTTAAAGGCCAGGATTTGGCTGTTCCAAACTTTAATCATGCAATTATTTTTTACATAATTCAATAACTTGGTGATACACTAATAGATAAATGAGTGTGCTTTGTGCAATAATTGTTTATGTTCACTGTGGGTAAATCCATATATTTACACAATAAGAAGCCATAAAATTATTTTTAAATTAATTTATTCATTAATTTAATTATTTATTAAAGCAAACAAACAAAACATTTTTAGAGACAGAAATTCAGTTAAGACAAAGACAAGATGCAGCCACACAGATTAAAATATGTAAATACAATATCTTCAGAATAATGTTTTTGACAAGGAGAATGAATGGAGTGCTTTGGAGAGAACCTCTTTGTGGTTAATGTAATACAATATCCCTTTCCATTTATGCAACCTGTTTCAAAAAGTGACACCCCCAGACTAATTATTAGTGTGATAAGCTAGTCAAAAAATTAGATCTTCCTGCATATTATTCACAATCTGCTGAGTTAAAGGAGGAGAGGAACTTAGATATTTATTTGAACAGCATGAAAATAAAAACAACATGACAATCAACCTTTATTGTTGTGATTATTCATTTAATTAGTCAAATTAGTTTTCCATCCATCGATATCTTCTAGACAGAGCCAGTGAGCAAAATGTATTGTGGCTTGTGCCTGTTTTGAACACACATGTTTAATTAAAAAAGAAATAAATTGTATCACAAACTAATGCTGGATGAAACTGGCAAGAATGAAAATCTAAATTCTAGATCTTAGTTTAGTATATACTTTTGAACTGCAGAATGAGTCCTGTTGCCTTCTCCCACTTGCCAATCTTTTTACTAGCACAGGTCATCCAGCAAAAACAGGTTACCATCACCATCTCCACATCACCATCATTTTTTTATAGGTTCTTGTTTAGCAATACCCCAATCTACGCATACATTCTTTTGCAACTTTTGGTGCTTTTCTTCCCATTCATCTAATGGTTCTGCCTAAAGCTGCGACATCACGTAAGTCTGTTTTGGATAAAGTTCCAAAGTCCCTCAGGAGCTGAGTGTTCAGTTTGCACGTTGTCTAAAAAGACGAGTGCATTCATCTATTTATGTGCATGCTATTTTAGTCCACGCTCTGGTCCTCCTTTGAAGTTCTTTTTTGAAACCAGCCATCAAGTTTCTAATATTTTCTGGTTTCTGGCTATGAATCTTAATGCACTGCTAAATGTGAAGTTATTAAGCTGAGAAGCCCATGTTTCTGAGATGTAAGATAGTTTAAGGCCGGCCAACAGAAATAGCGTTTAACTCTTTAAGTCTTTTGCTTAATTTCTTGGACAAATGTTCTCCAGAAACATGCCTCCACACCTTAATACAGAATTGTGATATTAATTAAAAAAAAAAAATTCTGAATAGAAATTGGTAAACTGTTTAATTTCAAAATATTGTGTCCCTCTTTGCAAGAGCAGATCTTCAATTACTTAACAAATCAGTGACACAACAAATGAGGCATGTTTAGGTAGTGACTGCCGATATGTTGTTAATTTAGTTAATATACTTTTGAGCTTAGTATTCATTCATATTGACTCATTAAGTTAGAAGAGTTTTCAGTGTTCGGTAGAGACGTTATTATCGTTATTAGATGCAAAATGTTTTCTAGGGACAGTGCTAGTCTTTGGTGGCTTGTGTCTGGCTTGGTGGTGCTGTCCCCATTTTTAACATAATTAAAAAAAAAATTAAATTACATTTAATTAAAAACAGACTAGAAAGAATGTTTGGGCAGCAGAGGAGATGGGCTGCCTTGAATTGTACTTGTTTTTGGCCAATGGAGGGAGCTGCTCATCCTAGTGTTTTTGTTTAAACTCAACTAGAAATAGCAAGTGTCAACGAATTTACATTATCACAAATGTCTTTCCTAACCTGGAGGTCACAAGGGTGGAAGAAATAAAATAAAGAATCATACTTCCAGGTGAAAAATGGTTAATTCCTGTTGGTTTAGGGCTAATGTGAGCCTCTGTAACTTCTTTGACAAATTGTCAGTGTGCTCAATTTTTGTCAGTTGGCCACCATTGGTTCAAGATCAGAATCAGCAAAACGTTTTTTTTAATACTGAAGGGAACTTCTCACAGTAAGCATGATCAAAATGCATGGCTTTCCCTCTTTTCTACATCATATAAATAATCACTGCCAAACTGTAAATGTCCCCAGTTTTCAATTTAGAAATGTGAGCACCTTTATTTTACTTCAGATTACATGTTTTCAATCTGAGGGACAGGACTGAAGTTCTACACAATGTAAATTATTTGTTTGTCAAGACAAAGTTGGCTTTTTTTTATTAGGCAGCACAATTTCAAACTACTCATGAAAACCAACTTTGTAAGAAGTTCTGTTCTTTAAAACACTAGATTAACTAGTATTGAGCATCTCATTCTATCCATCAGAGTTAAAGCATTTCTGTAGGAAACATTCATTATCTGAAGCTGTGTTAACTCTGAAGGAGCTGCATTACAGACAAAGCTAACATGCAAAAGAACAAACATTATATTATAAACATATATTTATTTGTTTTCTGTTTTATATTTTGTTCATATTTCTTTCTCTGGTCAAAATTCCTAAAGTTCTAGCGGGGAGTTTTGGTTTCTGTGTAATTAAATGTTCAGAATGTGTTATGCTCCTTTTTTGTGAAATTTTCAAAGAACTGAACACATTATTGTTGTTAAGAACCAGACATTTGAAGCAATTAATGCCTGTTAAAGCTATCTCCCATAATAGTTATGATAGAAATACACTTCATTACCACTGTATAGAAACTGGGCTCTATTACTCCACGGAACCATATCACATCAAATCACTCTTGACATTTTAATGTATAAGTGTTTGAAATCTGGAAAAATGTTAAAACATCAGCGAAAAAAAACAAAACATTGCACTGTTGACTCTGAGTGTCAATTATCAATAGTGTTTAAAGTTTTATGACTTTAAACACTATTGACAGACCAAATTTTAATTTAAAAAAAGCAATTTTGTATGATTTTACAATTCTTTATTTACATTAAAGACAGGCCGCTAACATAAGACCAAGGTAAAATGCATGATTACCTGCCTTTCTGGGTGTATGGGTTTCATAAGTTTTGACATGCTTAGGCTCCTGTTTTTTGCACATCTTCCACACAGTTAGTGTAATCTGGTAGAGTCCAGGTGAGTGAATACTTCTAAAACTCAGGTACTAGCAGTCCACTGTCATCCTATTACTGCACATCTCAAGAAACAGAGAGTCCTGTAATAGCCTTCTTTTTTCTTTTGAACTTGAGAAAATATTTAAGGGTAGTCTTTATCTATGGAAAGAATAAAAGAGTTAGTGGATCAATGAAGACTGTCCATCTTTATCATTTTATTAATTATTTTAAATAAAGGATTTATATTTATTTAATGGGGTTCTGGTGATTTACAAATTGCCTTAAAACAAATGGAGAGTGGATGAATTGCATGAAAACCCCTGGAGAGTGGGTAAATGATCTGAGATTTCAAATTTACTTTATCTATGTTTTAATCTTTAATCTGAGATCTATTACATAGGTAATGAAAAATATTGAACATGTTAATACATCAAAATTCCAAAGAGATGATATAAGAAATATATAGATTCATGAACTACTCCTGCTTTTCTACAGTGTCTCAGAAAGGAAACAACAAGGTGATTGAAGAATAAAGAAAAAGTAGTGTTTTAAAGTTTAAAAAAGAATTGTCTGAAAAGATCATCCACAGGGACAACAAAATGGAAATGCTGAAAAGCTCTGGGTGCGTGTTTTATCTGGAAACCACAGACAGCATGCTTCATAAAAAGCAACTGCCAGCTGTTAAATGCTTTTAAAATATTTAGAAATTCTTTTCAGTTCTTTAAATCTGACTAGTTTGGAAACAGTAGAGTGTCAGACCTATTCTACTGTAAGACCGAGTCATTTTATTTATTTCTATATTTTGTAGCAGGGATGAATGTGGGAGGGATAGTGAGGACACAAGGTGGATATAGGGAATAATGGAATGGCCAGTGGGACCTTTTCAAACTCCCACAGCAGAGCAAATCAAAGGATCTCATGGTGAAGTACAACACAAACAACTCACACCAAAAAAGGAGTCTCTACTAAATTACAACAGCAATTCAGTGCCCAGCAGTACAGACAAAAAAATTAGAACAGGACCACGGGTCAGAGCAAGAGTTCGCCAAGCAGGAAGAAACAAAAAGAAAAGTACTAGAAACAGAGAAACAGAAAGAAACAACTATGAGAAGTAGACTTATTGAGACTGAGAGAAAGAGGCAGAGACAAAGAAAGCAAAAAGTGTTGAAAAAAATGTATGTAATTTGCAAGCGGATTATAACAGCACTTACTAATTATCTAACTATTTTAGAGAATGACACTATTCAAAAGTAATTACATAATTCTGTACTTAATTTCATAGTCAGTTACAGTGAATTAAATTTACAGTTGATTTACCACATACAGATAGAAAGCTTTTACACTTCCAACTCCTGCTAGAAACAACAAACACAGTAAAAATTGTCCCTGCCTTCTGGAGCAGAACATTAGTCACAACAATATCCTTTCAGCAGTTTTAATGCTTAATGAAATATCAATTTACTATTGCAAATTCAGGACCGACTGATAGTTTTAAAGAATTGTAATGCTTTTTTCAATATAATTAATATTACAACATGACTATATAATCTGCAATGTCTATGTGAAATATATTAGGTTAATTAATTTATTCATGTCAAATGTTACTTAATCTATTATCTTCTCCAAACTGCTGGTAAGTTCCGGGGTAATGCAAAGAGGGTGACAGCAAAGAATAGAATAGAATAGAATAGAATAGAATAAAAGTATGTAGTTAGTATTATGGCAAGATCTATAAGCTGAGTGTGAATAAGTTATTAGTCAGTTTCTGAGGTGTTGTAGGGATTATAATGAGCCATGATTTGGCTTTTTAATTAGGTGGATAGTGGAAGAGAAATGGTGATGACAGTAAGAGAGTGGGAGACAGTGAAGAACAGGAGAGAGGGGGTAAAAAGGGAGGGGTAACCATTGGAGGATGAGAGAAATAGGGAATAGGATTTATGGAGAAGAAGGGAGGGAGGAAGAGAGGGGAGCAGAGACAGTGCTGGCACTCTGCAGCCTGCTGCCGTCTCATTAGATGCTGTACTTCACTGGAGAAGAACACGCTGAGGAACATTTCACTGCTTTGTTAAATCTTTGCCCCAGCAATTTAATCATTTCCACAGGAAGAGTTTCTGATGTACAAGTCAAAAAGATATAATCATGGTAAGTGCTTACTTCTTTGATGGTCACTCCAGCGCTAACAGTAACTAAAAGATAATGCTTGAAAGTTGGAGAGTTTTTGTTTATTACACTCAATTTATCCAGACACATCAGGTGTATCTAATTTTTCTCATGTCATTTTGAATGTAAATGTGCTATTTTGTTTGTTTTTCTTGTAAGTGTCCTGGGGGTTTTATACATTTTAAGTAACCTAATACATATATATATATATATATATATATATATATATATATATATATATATATATATCTGTTTAACTGTGCTTAGATGAAATATCTGTGTTTTTTTTTTTATTTATGCAGAATTTAAGTTGCATCTTCAGACATTGAGAAAACAATCTGTTAAGGAACCTTTTCACCAGCGCTGGAAGAGAAGTGGCTGAAAACCCCTGCAATGGAAAATGTTACTATCAGCTCCATCACCAACTTCACCAACAGTGAACCTTTGGCCAAGATGCCTGAGAACTCTCTGGAAGTCCAGGTCATCACCATATTCCTCTCACTGCTGATCTGTGGGGTAGGAATAGCTGGCAATGTCATGGTGGTCTTAGTGGTTCTCCGAACCAAGCATATGATGACTCCAACCAATTGTTATTTGGTCAGTTTAGCCACTGCAGACCTCATTGTTCTCTTGGCTGCTGGACTGCCCAACATTTCAGAAGTGGTTTCCTCTTGGATCTATGGCTACACTGGCTGCTTATGTATCACCTACTTGCAATACCTGGGCATCAATGTTTCCTCTTGCTCCATCACAGCTTTCACAGTTGAGCGTTACATTGCGATATGCCACTCTATCAAGGCACAGTTCATATGCACTGTGTCCAGAGCCAAAAAAATTATTGCCTGTGTTTGGATTTTCACCTCTCTTTACTGCATCATGTGGTTTTTTCTCGTTGATATCCACGAGATGGTTTATGCTAATGGAGTCATTGTCCGATGTGGCTATCGGGTATCAAGGAACCTCTACATGCCTATATATTTCCTGGACTTCACTTTGTTTTATGTGATTCCACTGATTGTAGCTACTGTGCTGTATGGGTTGATTGCTAGAATACTGTTCATGAATCCACTACCCTCAAATTTGTCGGAAAGAGGCAATGATTCAATCCACCAGGGACGGATGAACAGCACAGTGAAGGTCTCCTGCAAACCAAACAAGAGTGCAGTGTCGTCCAGAAAACAGGTGCAGCACTACTTCATACAAGCCAAAACTTGAATTACAAGGCAGACCTCTTAGTGCAGTCTAGGTTCAAAGTCATAAGTTAGGACTATCATTAATTAGGTGCTTTTTTCTTGAACATGCAAATAAGTTGTATAATTGTATCCTTCCTGAATCTGGACCTCAGGACTACATGAAATATCATATTAAATATTCAGGTTTTGCATTAATTGCATTTGTTTGCATTAATCATTAGACACATCAGATATGTGCAATCAAATATGTGCATTGTTTAGAGCACTTCTTTTATAACAATGAAACAACAACTACTAAATGCATGGCTCAATGAAATAAGCAGTCTTTTGTATCAGACAGCCTTTTTTCCCTGAGAAAACAAATTTGAGGAACCTGTGAGGCAAAGGACCATCAAAAAAGAATGTTGCAACATTCTGCGAAAAGCTGCTAATAGCCTGAGACTTTCAGTAGTAGAACTACCTGTTTGATTCTCTCATTATGATCCGAATTACGGGAGCAGTAATTGTATACATGGAAGCATTTTCTTACAGAAAGTACATTAGCTATTGCAGATTATTCCAGTTAATTTAAATGACTTTATTTTATCAATGGGACTTTTTCTGTAGTGTGCATACATATTTGTTTACTGTATCTGCATTAAGCACTACCTTTTTGCTTTATTGACAGCTCCAAAAAGTCCATGTACTGCTGCTATATCACCCTTTTTGGCATGGTTCCTATTTAACACACTGAAAAATAGAACAGAATATGAGAAATAAACATTATTGCAGCAGTGGCTAAATTTAAAACTCTAATAAAGCAAATAAGATCATTTTGCATTTATCATTTACATGCTTATAGTTAGACTGTTTTTGACACTATGTGTAAACATACCAGCTGGTCCTTCTTCTGCCAGAGCATCTAAAACTGCAGGGGTTCCTAATAACAGTGTCAGTGTATTTCCCTGTAGCCCCATGCTGTCTGCAGGGAAATACCATCTTGTTACTATGTGAAAAGCGTAATAAAAATGAACTAGTCATATAAGGCATCCATACAAAAATTGTGAAAGCTTAGTATTGAATTTCTGATAATGGGAGGGATGATGGAATAATAAATTTAATGAAACATCTCAGATATGTAACTATATAGATATCCTATACTATAGAGTTTTAGTATCTCTGATAGTGTGATGCTTAAATTGGAAGCCTCAAAAACAAAACAAAAAAGCCATTGCTTTCATGGTGGACCTTCTCATGTTTAATAAATATGTAGCTCCAAAAAGTTCCCTCAACTGCCTATAGCTATGAGCTCAACTAGCAAACTAGCTAAAACAAACATTAAACAAAATGAATAAAGTAAAATTATTCTAATTTGTTACACTTCTGTATTCAAATGAGAGGCTACAATCAAACCTTCTATATCAACATGCAAAAGCATGCTGGATTTCAACTGACTATTAAAACTGGATATATGTAAACTTCAGCAAAATACACAGACTATGGTTGATCACAATATACTTTAATGTTTCATTCCTTATATTGTTGTAGGTGACTAAGATGCTGGCGGTTGTGGTGGTCTTGTTTGCCCTGCTGTGGATGCCCTATCGCACTCTGGTTGTGGTCAACTCACTGATGGATCCTCCCTATCACAACACCTGGTTCCTCCTATTTTGCAGAATGAGCATCTACACCAATAGTGCCATCAACCCTATTATATACAACGCCATGTCCCAGAAGTTCCGTACTGCCTTCAAGAAGCTCTGCCGCTGTAAGGGTGGCTCCAGCAAGGAGAAGATAGCCAAACACAGTGCCCCTGTCTACTACAGCGTCATCAAAGATTCATCCCACGAAAGCCCAGAGTATGAGACAGAGCAGGATGATATTAGCGCCTTTAATGTCTCTGCCAAACGAGTAAACTTTTCAGACCAGGCTGGAGCAGAGGCCACTGCAAGCATGTTTAGTATTGCTTGAGGCAAGCTGAGGAAGTGAAGCGGACACTGGATGGTTAAGCTGAAGTGCATTTTTATGTGATTTAATCAAACATTGAAATTTTACATTTTCAATGCCTCAGTGTTGCATATATTTCCTTTAAAAAGCACAAAACTCTTACTCAGATGGCTCACAGTCATAAATTTAAGTACTATTTATTTTAATCAAAAGCTTTTTAAAAAACACATTATAGTGGTACCTGAAAAGCCAACTGTGAACTATAGAAGACTTGCAGCAACCAATATTAAGCATTTCACACTTTCTGTTCCAAAACATACTTGGCCACAATTACAGAGGTTAGGTGTTCAGCCTCAACTATCACAAACAGGTGAATACAATCAAGAATATAGCTATCTCTTTTAACAAACAGTGGCAGTAAAATAGTTTTTTATGGAGCTTCAAACTGGCACTGTCAAAGAATGCCAGCTTCACCACAAGTCACTTTGTGAAATGTTTTCTTTGCTATGTGTACCCCAGTCAACTGTTCAAGTGCTACTGACATTAAAAGGAGGCAAGAACAGCACAGCTCAAAGTGGTAGACCATGCCAACTCACGAAGCAGGGCTGCCGGGTGCTGAAGCACATAAGGCATAAATATCGCCTCTTTTCTGTTGCATCATCCACTACAGTGTTCCACACAGCATCTGGAAGCAAAATCATCTGAAGTACTGTGCTTTGAGTGCTTAATGAAATGGGTTTTCATGGCCAAACAGCTAGTTATCACCATGAGCAAGACCAAGGATTGGCTGGGGAGGCGTAAAGCATACACTGGAGTAGAGAAAACATGTTTTTGGAGTGGTGAATCATGTTTTGCACTCTGGCAGTCTCATAGATGAATCTGGGTTTACAGGATGCCAAGAGAATCTTGCATGGTGTCAACTGTAAAGTTGGACAGAGGATGGAACATAGGAGGCGAGGGGATGTGGCAACTCTATCTATATTAGTAGTTTAATTGTCCTTTTTTTGTTCAGGGCACTGGGAATAAACTGAACAAACTGTAATGAATTAAAAAGGAACTGCTAAAATGCACATTAATTCATACAATCTTAAGTTTTGGCACCACACTTAAATTGCATATCGATTTACCAAGTAAAAATTAGTACCCGTCTATGGAGAACACACTTCTGCATATTTTAATACAAAATTATTGTTTATCTGTTCATCAACATAAAACAACACCTGTTAAATATAAAATAAGACCCATACAAACATTTTTGCACAGTTCTTATTTTATTGATTTTTGTCAATGTGTTGAAATGGGGTCAGCACATTGGTACAGTGGGTAGGGTTGTCATTCCACATCAGGCTGGTTCTTGTTTCGATTTCTGGGGCGGTGTGGCCTCGGCCCTTCCCATTTTGCATGTAATTTGCATGTTCACTCCTCAAAGACATGCATGTCAGGTGTTTTGGAGATTCAAAACTGGCCCTAAAGTGTGAGTGCGTTGAATGTGGACTGGTGACCTGTCCGTGTATGCGTGCTAGAATAGGCTCCAGCATCACTCACAAGCATAGTCAGGATTAAAGGTTGAGATAATGAATGAATTAATTAATGTTAGAATCAATAGATAAATAAATAATTGACTAAAGTTCCATAAAACAAGCAATTTGACCAGTGTTGTTGTTAAAACTGAATTAAGAAAAGCCGCAATAGAATAAAAAGATGTTGACTGATAGGGTTATATATAAATATTTATGTGGCTAGTTATCTGTTTAGTTACAAAGCCATGTGTTGGCACTACTCATGCCCACTACTTCATTCTGCTTTCTTACAAAAGCAATGCATAAAAATGCATATTGTTTCTAAGTCTCATATAACAATCAAACTTTAATTAGCTCCCTAAATACAATCCTGCCTGTGATTTCTTTCTGACAAAAAATATCACCTGATCCCAGATAGGCTGATGATTAATGAGGCTGATTTTGTGAGACAGCATCTTTCTTCTAAAGAGTAACAAATCTGTCAATCTGTCCATTTTCTTAGTCACTGAACCTTACAAAGGTCATGAGGTGTTGTGAGCTTTTGAGCCTTCAGCATGCCAGGCAAACAGCGACTTATAATTAAAAATTGTACAAAGTTGTTGGTTATAAGTTGTTTAAGCTTTTTTATATAAGTTGTGGAATAGATGTAAATATTGTTGATAGTAAGAATATTTCTTGATTTATGATTGTGTACTCTTTGTCATCCTGATTTAAAAAGAACTGAAGTAAGAATGTGTGTGTGTATGTGTGTGTGTGTGTGTGTGTGTGTATGTGTGTGTGTGTGTGTGTGTGTGTGTGTATGTGTGTGTTTGGGGGGAGGGGGGGTGGTGGCATAAATATTGAAATATTGTATCAGTGCCAGTTAAAAATCTTACTATCTTGGAAATGTAATGTACATTGCCAGTGATAGGAACAATCCTTTTGTGAACTAGAAAGAATTTGACAGAATGGACAAAAAATAAATTTTTTTACCTTATTTTGTCATTATGGCCATACTCTTTCGCTTTAAACTCATTTGCTTTAAAGTGTTTTGCAATACATGCAGAGACTCTTCAGTAAACTGATGAAATGTTTCCTATTAAAAGACTTCAGCCCAGCCTTAACTGTTAAAAGGAGATTTAAAGAAAACAACTTAGCTCCAGTGAGGGTCATATAAACTGAATGTAAAATCCTTTGGAATGCAATCAACACATTGAGATGATATGGGGAAAATATTTGAATATATTTTTACATCATTTGAAAAGATGGAGTGAAAATGTTGGAATGCATGAATCAGTCCAACGGTCCAAAATCTGTTGGAATATTGTTTCTTTAATGTACATTAAAATGAAGAATATTTGCTAGCACTTTATCGCAGGTTAACATTCAGTATAAGGCTGCATTAACATTTAAGGCCTTTTACAACTGCTATTCATTTTAGTTATACTGGGGTGACTCTAAAGAAACCAACTGGCAAATGATGTTTGTCAAAATAAAACTTCATGAATGTTTAGGTCAGTTTATTTCAGGTGACATAAAATGATTATGTAGTGTTGATGTAGCCTTATGAAAGTTACCTTAAAGTAAAGTTTAACGGAATATCTTTCACCCTTCCTCTTAAAGTTTTGGATTCTTTTGGAAAAAACTTTTATTTTGTTGGGCATCACCTTTGTAGCAGTTGTACATATAATAATGGGACATTTACTGAATGTGGATTTAAGCAGGTAAACTTGCTCTCTGATGTGAAATCCTCTGGCTGTAGTATGGGCTATTTAGTACAAACTAAATGTCAGAAGTTGTGATTTGTGCCGTACTACGTTCATCAGATTTCAAATATTTGTATGTGCTCGCAAGGTAATATTTGTCCTGGGGAAAAATGTACTCTAGTTCAAAATTAAATCCATTTTTCAGGTTCCTTTCGCCCATCAATCTCAAACCAGATGACAATAAATGAAAAAAAGGTCTGTTAATGTTATGCAAATAAAATCATAATGGGTAGTCCCCAATGATTGCACTGCCCATTTAAGCCAGTTTAGCCTTCATAAAAAGATATGTTATTTTGAATACAAGGTCATCTGAGGTTGAATGGGCATTATGAATTTAGTTATCATAAAGCACTTGAAAGGAAGTTTCCTAGGTGATACATTTATCTTTTGTTACAAATGTCTTTTGAGTCATTTCTTTCTTCTACTTTGTTAAGCTAACGTATTATGGCATGAACTCAAAATGCCAAGTAAATCCTAATAGTCCACTATTTGTAAAGCAGAAAAATGAAACATGTTGTAAAAAAAGATTTGTTGTTTTAAGCTAACGTTAAGATAAACTAAGTTATATGTCTGATTTAAAATGCTGAGCTCACAGTACATCTGGTAGCCCATAAATGGAACAAAATCTTTATTATTTCTGTGAATCTTTCATCGGTCACATTCAATAAAGTGAAGTTTATTTTATACATAAATATATAAACCAAATTATTCCTGCTCTCTTACACTCTGAGACATGTTAGTTTAGAGCAAATTTTAGAGAATCAAGCCAACTACAAAAAAAAAACTATTCTAAGAGTGACAATAAGAATATGAAGTGAGAAAAAATCTGACCGTGAACAAATATTCCCTTACGGACTTTGTGGTGATGTGGGACTATTGTTATGGCTTACGATGATATTTGTCCAAGTTAAACCTTGCAATGGTATGTAAACTGTAAAATGTGATATTTTCTTGGTGTCTTCTTTTTAGGAGGTGAAACTGCAATTTTCTCACAGTTGTCATGGACTTGTGCTTGGTTTTCTCCTTTTATGTTGAGCAGGTCTTTTGTGAGGATTGCTAGCTGATTTCTTAAAGAAAAGAAAATGTTAAAATTTTTACGTTACAAATACTATAATGGAACTATGTCAAACACAAACATTTACTATCTAAATTGTTGGTGTTGGTGTTCATGCCAGTGTTGAATTTAATAAAGCGTGTGGTTAGAAATATATCAGTAATAACAAAGAATTTAGTGCCTCTTTTCTTAACTACCTGCAAGCTGTCTGATTCCTTTGCTCTAGTTAAGCAATTCTGACAATTAATTCCAGCTAAAGATGCTTCAGTGCATATACGTTTATTGCAAAAAAAAAGACTTTTACTTATTTAACTTGTAACTAAATGACTGAATGCTCAGGAAATGTGTTTTAGTTTAACATATTTAACATATTTTGAGCTTTACGTGTATAGGCACTGTCGAAATGTCCGAAATAAAGATACAAAAGCACACAGTTTCAAAAGGCGTTAATTTTAATTGCTACACATACACACTGATAAAGCAAAATGATGTGAATTGGACTCAGTAGGAATTAAGGGGATGGTGGAGATAAAATTAACTAGACAATAAGTAATTACTGAACTCAACCAGACTGAGGGAAGACTTGTTCCTAGAACTGCACTTGAACACTTATCTGCAGTACAGGTTTTGTTCTTTATAATGAACTGATTTGTTTTTTGTTTTTTGGGGTTTTTTTTTTGCTCATAACAAGCCTACAGGCGTACAGATCAGAAGTGCACCTAGAGCATTTAAACGTTTACAGAAAGACAACACTCTTAACCCGGCTAACATATGCCCTGTAAGGACTTCTGAAGAAATGCTGAAGACAATGTATTCCTGAGCTGTGTGAAAACAAAAAAGTAAACATCAATTTAGGCTTTTGTATTCCAGAACTCATTTAGGTTTCAGCATCTCAAGCCTTTACAATAGCTCCTGATTGCTTTATAAATATCACAGACATAGAATGGCTTCTTTATTGGTTTATAAAATGATGTTCCTTTTTCGTGCCATGTACTGAATCACTACTGATCAAAATGGTGAATTAAAAACATTTATTTATTCAGGCATGTGTATGGAATCTTTCATTCGAAACTCCACTAAATAATAGACTTCAGTTCACTTCATCTTTTATGTCATGTTCAAGATTGATCTTTTTCCTCATTATCTATTCAGAATATCACCTGGACAGCATTCCTTTGCCAAGCTGAGCAATATACTGGTAGTGATACCATTACTTATGTCTACTTCCCTCAGTGTGAAATGGGTTTGATATTTCATCTAGACCCCCATGTTCTGACTTTTTGAAATTTCTGTAGTAGATGAAGCCTATGTTTAAAACTTTTATGTTAGAAAAAGACAAAAAAGTGCAGATTCAGTGACTAATGTCAAACCTGTTTTTTACATTTGGACAGCCAAGGAAGAAAGAAATAAATGGCTCCAAAATGGCACTAACAAAGTAACAAACCACTTTTGTCAGGGCTGGGGAAAGAATTATCATGACTATAGCTGTCAGTCCTTTATTAATTATTATTTGAGGGAGTTGGCCACAGGATCGGGAGATTGTGTGTTCAAACCCCTTACCAGTAAGGTGCCCTGAGGTACACCTGAGCAAGGTACCATCCCTGTCACTGCTCCCCGGGCGCCTCCTTAGCTACCCCCTGCTGCATGGTTTGTGTGCATGGGTTAAATGCAGAGGCCCAGTTTCGTTGTGGTTCACCGTGTGCTGTGTACTCACAATCACAACAATAGTCATTTTATTAACTGCAAATTAAACTGCTGTTAAATTAACTACAATGTGAGCGATGCCACTCTATGCCAGGTAGCCAGCAAAAGACTAAGACTATCAAAAGCTAACATCTTATGTTCACAGGTAATAAGAATCAGAAAATTTTAGGTAATTACCTTTCTTCTCCTAATCATCATCCACAGTATGATGTACTGAAGGTACTACTACCCATGTTGCTGGCACTGTTTTCTGAAAGTACCTACTGGTCTCTTTTCATTGTTAATCGGGGTAAAGGGTAAGCTGTATATTTTTTTGAAATACATTTCAGTTATGAAAAGGAGCACTTATTTTAGGTGTTTCTTTTAAAGAGGCCAATGAATATAGGTAGGAGGTGGGTGTTTCTAATAAAATGACAATTCACTGAAAGTTATAAATCATTTATAAGTAAGTTATTTAAATATCCACAATAAGAAAAAAGGGTATTTTTCTACTCCAGTTCAAAACCTCCAGTCTAATAGACAGTGTCAAATGATATGGTGAAACATTTGCAGATGAGCCAGTAGGTTTGTTTTAGGTATCACTTTGTTATCAGAGCATGCAGGATGAAAATACTCATCCAGTTTGGAGGATGGTCATTGCTGCCAGGTAACTGCCATGCATGTTAAAGAGCTGCCGAATGTTGATAAGTATATGATCTATAACACCCGTTCATGTGTACAAATCCAGAATTGCAGTCTAAATGCTCAGAAAAGAGCAGTAATACGCACGGAATACACGGAACTGTTTGTTCGAGGGCATCCTTCAGGCTCACGTTAACCCAGCACTGTAATTATAGTTCTATTCATAGCATTGGCTGTGTCAGTATTCACACCCAGAGATTAGTGAATAAATTTACCTTTCTTTAGTTGAAAAAGGCGTTAATTTACATGGACACAAATCTTGACTCCAGCAGAACTGACAATTCACTGATTCACTTGAAGCCAGAAACCTTTTTCTTTTTAAAAAGCCCTGTGTCTGAAGATCAGGCGTGCTTGAAAAACTCCTCATTTACAGTCAGCTATAAATAACCAGGCAGCCTAGTGGGTTTGTTTGCATTGTTACTTGAATTGTTGTCAGACATTCTTTAAAAGCTGTCAACCTCTTCCAGACAACACAAACCATCTGACGCTTTACTAAATCATATCAGTCAGATTTAAAAATCTACTCAGTGGGATGTGTAACGATGAGAAGAGCATCTTCTTAAATATCTTTTCCACTTCCTTCAAATGCTATCCTAAAACTGTCAATGCATGACTTAAAAAATAAATAATTCATTTTGATGTTTTTCTGAGTCAACAACGTTATATTTATACTCACACAGCACACATCCCTTAGTTTCAATTGAACCCTCTCTTTTTTTAAAAAGCTAACCAAGCAAGTACTTTTTTTACATTTAAGTAGAGTTTTACTACCATTAACATTATTTCTTTTGTTTTAACGTGATTCTTATTTAAAACATAAGTTAAACAGCTGAAATATTAAACTGAAAATTAAACAACTGAAAAACAGAACTGAAAAGGTCTGTGCCTTTGGCATCCTTTCAATAATCACGCCAAGAAAGATCTGGATTATGAACGGCAGTCATCAGATAGAATGGGGCCGAGAGGGGGATCCAAAAACCATTTTAGATAAATAGTGAAACTTCAGGCAACAGGAGTTTAGCTACGTTTAAAGGTATACAGACTCAGTCCGACTTTTTTTTTTCTAAACAGCCTCTGCTTTTTTGGAAGGCTTTACACCAGATGAACCTTTTTTGTCAAGTTTTGATTGCAAACAGGCATAAAACATTTGTCAGTGAACTGAGGTTGAATTATTGGTTCTTGATCAAAAGCTCTTGTGCACCTGTCATCCTATAGGTACTGCCTGGTGTTCTATCAGTCAAAAATGCAATTCAACTGCTCCATAACCCCATGCATCTTAAAATAGTGGAACACGTTTAGGCACACATGCACTTACATACACTCATTTTCTTTTTCTCTCTCACTTTCTCTCGCTCTGCTGGCAAAGTGGCACAAGGTTAACTATCGGTTGCCACAGCAGGAGGTTTTTCTCTTTCTCTCTCTCTCTCTCTCTGCTACATGGCTAATGAAGAGTGTTCTGAATGTCCATGTGTGACCTCCAATTCTACAGTCGTTTTAGCTGCTAGGAGAGTATGGGGCAGATGTATGATTGTCATGCATACCAAACCTACAATAGTCACTGAATGAATATGGATAAGCATGCTTGAGTTAGGTTGGTAAAGTGACCAGATACGTTTGTATACCACAGCTTGTCCCATGGTGTGTGTGTGTGTGTGTGTGTGTGTGTGTGTGTGTGCGTTCAAGTCATTGGAGTACTGGTGCAGATAAAGAATTTTTTATTCAATATTATAGGAGGTTTTTTTTTATTTTTTATTATGGACACACTATAAATTGTGACAGTAACGCCATTTTGGTTTGTGCAATAAAGTATTACTCACAGTAAAGCAAATTAGAGAGAAGAGGAGAGAAAAGGAGATAGAGATGGGGCAAAGGAATAAGAGAACAAAGTGAATTAAATTGACAAAGGGAAGTGGGGTATGAAGAGACAGACAGAGCGAGAGACTCTCAAGACAGACAGAGAGAGAGACTCTCTCTGGAACACTCAATTCCACCTTGCTGAGGGATATAGACACCTGAAGAACAGCTGAAAGTAGAGTGAGAGTGAGTGAGAGGGAGAGAGAGAGAGAGAGAGAGAGAGAGAGAGAGTGAGAGAGAGAGATTAAGCTGTACTTCCTTGAACAGTTTATTTATAATTTCCTCTAATGTATCTGACAAAGTTAATGTATGCATCCCCAAGCACTGTTTCAATTCTTGCTTACTGTTTTGTGGTGTGTGTGTGTGTGTGTGTGTGTGTGTGTGTGTGTGTGTGTGTGTGTGTGTGTGTGTGTGTGTGTGTTTGTGTGTGCATTGCATGTGTGTTTATTTTCTTTGAAAAATGCTGTAGAAAAAGACCTCAAGTGCTCTTTGCTCAAATTGTGTATTGTTTCAGGCGTTGTCTCGGCATCCACCAAGAAACCATTATCATTCTTAATATGCACTGTTAAAAACATTAAACAGCCCCACTCTTGAAGTGAAAGTGTTGTGAAGACGACTTAGCTGAAGAGAAAAGGGGCAAGCCTCGTACATTTATTCTGAATCTGAAGAGATTAGCTTTTTTTCTCATGGCTCAGCAGGGAATATTAATGTCATCAACTCAGCCTGCAGGAAAGAGCAGGACACTGACCAACACAAGCCAAGAGAGAGGGGCGAGAGAGGGAGAGGACTGAAAGGGGGAGGGAGGGGGTGCTGAATGATTGCTATAGAAAATTTCCCAAGTTCTATTTTCCCAATTTTCAGAAGATGAAATGGCAAAGATTAGCTGCATGTCCACACAGCTGGAATTATAGTGAACTTGTAAATGCCCTAATCAGGATATTCAGAGATTCAATTCTTTCTGAAGAGCTAATTATGACAATAACATTGATGATAATGATGTTGATGATGGTGAAGATGATGATGGTGAACTGTTACTGAATAATGAGGTTCAGGATTATACATTAATCAGCCTTCACACCAAAGCACTGACAGGTGAAGTGAAGTGCACCTGTCAAGGATGGATATATTAGGCAGCAAGCGAACAGTTTTTTTTTTTTTTTTTTTGAAGCTGATGTGTTTGAAGCAGGAAAATCAGGTAAATCAGATCAGAGTGACTATGACAAGGGCCAACGACTGGATGATTCAGATGGTTCACGCATCCCCAAAACAACAGGTCTTGTAGGAAGCTCTAGGTATGCAGTTGTTAGAACCTACATGACTTAGTTTAAGAGAGAACCATTGATCAACAGTTCACAGGGCATCTAAACCTCATCAGTGTGCTTGGGTAGGCTAGTCCAGCTGGTTAGAGAAAGAGAGAAAGAGAGACAGAGAGAGAGAGAGAGAGAGAGAGAGAGAGAGAGAGAGAGAGAGAGTGAGAGAGAGCGAGAGAGAGAGAGAGAGAGATTAAGTTGCACTTCCTTGAAAAGTTTATTTAATTTCCTCTAAAGTATCTGACAAACTTAATGTATGCATACCCAAGCGTTGTTTTAGTTTCTGCTTTGTGCATGCAAGTGTGTGTGTCTGTGTGTGTCTGTGTGTGTGTGTGTGTGTGTGTGTGTGTGTGTGTGTGTGTGTCTGCCCGCACTTTTTGTATACAATGCTGGAAAGGTCTCAAGAGTGCTTGCTGGGTATGACTTGTTTCTGAGAACTGTTCTCTCCACATCCTTCAATTCCGTAGAAGATGTCAAAACACAGTATGGCTTACTGTGTACAGGGTTACGTAGAAACAGGCCAGTCTGAATACTCTTGCTGACCATGAGTGTGTCAACAATGGGCATGTGAAATGGATAATGGAGCAAAGGTAGAAGGCAGGTTGGTCTGATAAATCATGTTTTCTTTTATGCCATTTGGACAGTACCCATCTGTCCAAATGGCATGTGTGTCCCTTACCTGGGGAGGATATAGCACCAGGATGCCTAATATGAGTGGAGTGTGTGGAATAGGAGTGTGATGCCCATGACAATGTTTTGGACAACACTGGGTCCTAACATGTAACTTTGTGATTGACCAACTGCCTAAACATTGTTGCAGATCAAGTTCACCCCTTCATGGCAATAGTATTTCTTAATATTACCTTTTTTCTGTGACCAGAGGCTGCACTATCCATATTTTCACTGCTGTCGAGTACATAATATTCCATTTTAACTGATTCAACCCTATTAATGACTAGAATAATAAGTAGGTCACTGATGTACTGTCATTTTGATTTACTGTATTTAACACTTTTTGGCAGGCTACTTTGGTAGTCTTTAGTAAAAGCCTTTTGTGAAAGCTTGTCTGATAACGGTGGTCTAAGGGGCTCATAAATATTTTTCATTTTTCTTCTGAGTCTTCCTTCTTTCACGCACACACAATGTGAGGACATTATCCTTCACTTCAGGCATTATTTTACTGAGCCCTAAGTGCTCATGTCACTTATAATGACTTATCAGATTATCAACATGCATGTAATTTACTCCAGTTATCAAATATAATTCAAATCTGATCGAATGACTATTGTATGAACACTTCTTTATCCCTTAGTGACCACTGCCAAACAGGAACATAGTGTAATAACAGGAACAACAAGGATTTAAGATTAAAAACTGGCTTATGTCTAATTCCATCATAAAACAGCATGAAGGAATAAAAATGTATTAGCAAAAGTGTGAAAGCAGAATGAGAGCTGCTTTAAAAAAAAAAACCAAGAGCATGACCGTTGAGCCCAGAAGGCAATGGTTAGGAATATACCAGCTGCTCACTATGAGCAGAAGCAGTATTTTAGGTTTTCTAACCAACACCAACTAGTTCTGGCCATGGTTAGATCTAATATCAGTTGCTTGAAGTATAATTGTTAAAGAATATTTTCAAGTTCAGTGTTTGTAAATTTTCATAAAGTTCAAAGCGTTCCTAGATCTCTATGTTCTTAAAAAAAGTAAATTGCTAGCAATATGTACTTGAGAATATGATGGATTTTCCATTTGATTTACCTGCTGTTTGAAAAAAACACATTATTAAGGTCACACCTGCTTCTGCTGCTAATAATGAGCCCTGAAGTCTGTACGGTAGAGCAAGGAAGGACATGACAGTACAGCGCAGAGATCCCACAGGACTACAGCTGAGATCTACAACACTGAGAGTAAATTAGGCCTTACTGAAAGAAGAACTTCATGTTCCCCACTGATTAGCAGGGCTTTTGTCTTTTTCCAGTCATTTTCTCAGTAGAACAGGAGTTACGGCATGTGTGCTAATTACAGTTGTAATGAAATAGCTACTGCTCTCCTCTCCTCTGGCTTCACTTGCTGCCATGGCGAAATGGCCTTTTGTCATTGCAAGTTGAATGTAAGCAATAGCCAGGAGGGAAAATGACATATAGATGATAACATTCAGAAAGGAAAGGAGCTACCCAAGGAACAGGGCTGTCCTGTGCAATGCTATGTGCTTTTTTGCAAGGTTTTGAATGAAAACGTTAGGTCCTCTCAGCTAAGAATAGAATAGGAAGATCTTTATTATTATGCACAGGTACATTGAAATTCTGAAACTGTCCATCAAACTTGCTGCACTCAGTTTCGCAGTACTCAAACCCCACATCACCATGGCGTTTCAATTTAAAATGATTTCTGGCTTAACTTTTATGTTCCCCTTTTGCATATCAAAGTTTCAGCTTTTGAGCAGAGAGTAAGCACTAAAAACCATCAAAGTTTTTTTTTTCTGTTCAGAAGGTCTGGAATCATTGTAAAGAGTTTAAATTCCACACTTTTCCACATTAGAAAACTTTGACTTGGGGATATACCAGATTTTTTAAAAATAATGATAGTCCTGTTTAAATATTTAACTATAAGAAAAAAGCTTACATTAAAGAGGTCAGAGTTGTTTTCCAATTGCCTGGTTCTTGCTTTTAAAAAAATGTAGGATCAGCCTTTGTATGGTTATCTTGGTTATCTTTGAGTGAGAACTGAGGCTTGATTTAGTCAAAGCTCAATTTTTATTCATTTACTATCCCAAGTTCTCTCAAATGTCTTCATTGTTATCCATGATCAAAAGCATCAATAATTTATCCTTTTTGCTCTTTTAATACTACTCCCCAGCTTTGACGTCTATAAAGAACCACAAAAAGACAACATGGACAGCTTTAATCTTTGTTCTCTAGAAATTAATTTTTCTAGAAATCCTATTTTTCCCCTTTGTTATCTTCACACTGAGCTAAAGCTCCATCTTTCATTCTGTTCTCAGTGTTGTGTGATCTGTGTATCAACCTGTATTAACCTTGCAGTAATCTTGAACTGAATTAATCTTCCACTGGAACTGCTTTACTTGTCATGTGTTCAGATTACATGATGAATGGGTAAAAGTATGTACAAAATAGAGCCTGATGTTCCATAATGTCATAATGATGTTCCTGGTCAGCAAAAACAAGGGCTTAGTTATAGTAAATGAAACATGGACTTTTGTTTCTTTTCATGGCTGAGTATATAACAACATATTGTATTCTGCTTTTTCTGAATATTACTTGATTGTCTTTTGCTTGATTTTGTGAAATTGTTTAGTCTACACTGAATAATCTTTTTAAATCTAGTTTTAATAGTTTGTGACACAAGAAAAGGTGTTATAGTTTGCACATCTTTCCCATTCTTTCTTTGGTATTTTCAGGTTGCAACTATTGGGCTGTTTGTAGATTTTTGATTGGAAATTTGATTGGAAAAACTGAAAAATTTAGATCTTTCCAAAATGAATGGAGCTCATTATAAAATGGCTGATAAAGCTAATAAAGTGTTAGACACAGAACAGTTAATCATGCAGGTACTTTAGTTTAATTCCAACCATATGCCTCTCCATCTACAAACCCAGCTGTCTGCTGATTGTCAGTGTCCACGAGAGCATTAATAATACACGTTATTTCAGCTCTAAAACCAAGGCATCCACATGAATAGATAACTGGGTGCATCACTGTGCCATTATGAATGCATGCAATATAAACCAACAAGACAAAGCATGACATTTAACCTTCATCGTTGTGATTTGACTACTTGTGACTCTTCCCTCCTCTCTGCTCTCAGGGTTCGTGCGTCTGTGATCCCCCAGCATCCTGAAGTATATGAGTTCAGGTCTAATCTCTTCTGAGTGCCAGTGTCCATCTGCTTTATGGCATAGGTGATTGGAAAGAGCAGAGGATATCGATTATGAGGCCCCTCTATAATAGCTATGCATTTTTCACTTGAATGAGCCAGAGATCCAGCACAGGGAGCTATATATTGACCACATGAATTAAAAATGGCCATCCTGCAAAATCAACAGGAAATAAATTGTGATACCTGTATCCGTGCTATCTTTCTCTCTCTCTCTCTCTCTCTCTCTCTCTCTCTCTCTCTCTCTCTCTCTCGCCCCCTCTCCCTCTCTCTCTCTCTCTCTCTCTCTCTCTCTCTCGCTCTCTCTCCTTCTCTGTTTCTCTCAGAAGCCTGTTTCAACCATGTTTAAAAACAAAGTATCTTTTAACCCATAATAATGAAAATATTTCTCATATTTATGACATGTGACCTCTCATTATAATGTCTTATAATACATTATTATAGAATTACCTAACAATTATATAAATATTATATCAAAATTGTTAACATAAGACTTTCAAAACTAAAATCATAATTATGGCATTATTTAAAAAGGTATGAAATACTCTCTATTAACCATATATATATGTATATATGTATATATTGTATATAATTGGGATGCATCGTAGCTATGACACCACCTTGTTATTATGTCAATTTTAAGAAACTTTCTTGTTATGACACTGTTATTACCAAGTGACTTGAGTTTCCATACTCTTTCACCCACTGGCTCCCTCACTCAATCTCTTTCTTTTTAATGTTGTGCCCCTTTTATATTTTTCTTCATCCATCTGCCCATGTTGACTGCTCCTGCTATCTCTCCCTGGTGTGTATGTAAAAATAGCTTTTCACTCAACTGTTCTGAAGCTACGATTTAGTCAACGCTGTCTGGTTTAAACGATTAGGAGACACTAAATCCTGTGGGAAAACATGCTCATGAACATACACACAAATACACAATACCAGATAAACATAAACATAGGACTTTATCTCTCTCAGCTCACAGGGTCATGTATCATACTAATACTTTAGTCACTATATGCAATACATTTTGTGAAATCTATTTATAGTAGATGGACTCTAAATAGACAGTTTGTCCTTTTTCTCAGGTTTGCTAAACTTATTCATAACTGCTTGTACAGCCACTAGTATTATAATGTGTTTTTCATTGTTCTTTCAGTGTAATGTGTCATCATATTATTGCATTGAGTTGCCTGATCAGGGCAATTATAGACAAGTAGGGGTGCCTCTGTACTGGCAGGGGGTGCCATTCTGCTGGCAGTTGCTTTTATTTAATCCCTAAATGCTTTCTTTATGTACTCAGTAAGGCAGATTGGTTTTTCTTTTTTAACACCATTGTGTCACTTCTTTGCTATTACTTTCTGACTTTTGAAATCATTGCTGATTAGAAATATATTAAGAATTATCTAGAAAGGCTCACTCCAAGCTGAAGCTCAACACAAAAAAAGCTCCTTTATAACCTTAAATGAATCTTACATCAAAATCTAAAAATGTGCCCTTGCTAACTAGCTCTCCAGTAGAAAGGCGGCAGCATGCTGAATGAAAGCAGAGGGTCAGAGTCACTGTGTGTGTGTGGCAGTCTAAGACTGACAGCGCTTTTCATCATGCTTTTGCACAGAGCCAGGGGAGCGTTTCTGAAGTGCTGAACAAGTAGGCCTCATCCATTGCTCATTAAAATGCATTGGCTCTTCATTCATTCTGTGCTGTTAGCATGTTCACATGTGAAACATGTGCATCAGAGGGGTCAGTGGAGAGGTACCATGGCTGTGTTTGTAGAAGAAGAGCCCTTCAGCTGGGTTGGAACAACTGATCCCTGCTTCTGTTATCAGGTTGGCAACCAGAAAACACAATCTGCGTGCTTTGTGTACTCATCATGATTACGGGCAATCTTCTGGGAAAGACTTGGCTTTTATTAGCCCCAGACTTAGAGGGGCTTTGTAGTAAAATCTTTTACAAACATACAGGTTGTTTCTGAAAACTGTTGAATGCACACATAAAAATCAATACATGAAACTGTGTTTATGCCAATTACATAAAATAAGGAACAAATGCCTTGTGATGGACTGGCAACCTGTTCTTGATGTTTCTTCACCTTTTACTCCATGAGGCACCACACCCCCTTTGTCTCCCCAAAATGGACATTAGTAAGATACTAAATAAACATATAATTTGCGAAGTTTAGCTGCTTCTACAGCTGACTCTGACTACAGTTTTTAAACAAACTGGTCATATGGTTTAGGGAAATGGACATGGATCTCACATGGTGGATTCCCATTTTAACAAAAATGCTTTTATTTAATCTTTTAATCAGGAAGGGGAAAAGGGTGGGTATTACCCTGGGGGCTTTCTCCTCTGTGTCACCCTGTCCACTGTTGAGTGTACCGGTGTAAAATTGCGTGGGATTATCTGGTAATGTTGATCCATTTCTTAATAGAAGCAATCAGTATAAAGAAATCAGCTGGCAAAGCAATACTCTACATTACAGACCAGCTCAAAGACAAATAATGATTATGTTCATCAGGATAATGTGTTTGCATGCAGCTGATTGGGTAGTCCAAGTTGAGCTGGTGCATGTTGACAAGAAACACTAGCAAATCCTTGCTGACTTTTTTTTTTATGTCTTTGTTAGCCGATTGCTCCAGCTTGCCTGCCTTTCTCTGGCAAGGGTGATAGTCACTGGTCCAATAACCTTAGAAGACATAATGCTGACTTGCTTTCAGACAAACTCTCAAAAAAAGGATGTGCTCATAGGCACTAGGAAAGTGACTGGACAACTGGGATGGGTAAGCTTTGACTGACATTGTCTCTTTCAAAACATTAAGTCAAAAATAGTACAAATCTGGTCATTTTTTCCTTAAAGAGCCAAAGATTTCAGTCACTAATCTGTTATTCTCACTAGTCAGTCCTTACTGAAGGCAAAATTGTGCCCTAATGCCACAAAAAAATTCGGACATTTCGAGGCACAGAAACCGTAAAAGTTTCTATGTATGCTGTTGCATCTGTATATTAGCAACAAGTCCTGTAAGTTGAGGTGATTCATTGATCACACTAGTTTGTACAGCATGACTCAGAGGTGCTCAATCAGACTGAGATCTGGGGAATTTGAGTAATTTGTCTTAGAGTATATTATCCTGCTTAAAGAGATAACTGCCATTAGGGAATTATGTTGCTATGATCATTTGGTCTACTGCATTGTCTATGTAGGTGGATACAAAGTGACATCCACATGAATGCCAAGACTTATGTTTTCCAGCAAAGTACTGGAACAAAAGGCCATTCATTAGACCACAGTACTTTCATCTGTTACTCCATGTTTCAGTTTTGATGCTCACTGTTTAATTCTGTAAACTGGTGGAACTGAGGATTCAGGTACCTAATTCGAATACAGGATACTAGTTGCCAATCAGACTGCAGGATTTAAAAAACTTTACAAGCCAATTAATTACCAGACAATCAATTCAACTGGCCAGTCCTGCAGGGAGTCAAAGGTGGCTATAAGTCAATAAGATTTCAGCTGAGAAAAATAACTGTGTCAACAGATTTCAGGTTTATTTCAGTACTGAAGGGAGGAAGTTTCAGCCAACAAAGAACATAAACAGGAAATCTAAAATGATTTTAAAAAACATTTCAAATCAAGGTTCAAATGTAGGCTTGAATGCAGTTATGTAAGCAGTAAAATGTAAAGTAAATATCAATTAAATTGTATTTGTATTTCAGATTAAGTAGAAAAAGCATGAGAAATCAGTTATTTATTATATTGTAATATATATCCCCATCATATGGAGTTATACAGTACTGTGCAAAGCTTTTAGGCAGGTGAAAATAAATTCTGTAAACAAAGAATGCTTTCAGAAATATAAATAATGATTGTTTATTTTTATCAATTTACAAAATGCAAAGTGAGCAAACAAAAAAAACATCTAAATCAAATCAATATTTGGTGTTACTACCGTTTGCCTTCAAACCAGCATCAATTCTTTTAGGTACACTTGCACAAAGTCAGGCATTCTGTAGGATTATAGTCGGTGTATGATCAACCAGTTTTACCAAACAGGTGCTGATGATCATCAATGTCACACGTACAGCCTACCAGCTGAGTTCCTTCAAAACTGTGTGCAAGTGTACCTAGAAGAACTGATGCTGTTTTGAAGGCAAAGGGTGGTCACACTAGATTTCTATTTTGTTCATTCACTGCATTTTGTTGACTGATGAAAATAAATGATTAACACTTCCATTTTTGAGAGCAATCTTTGTTTACAGCATTTTTTCACACCTGCCTAAAACTTTTGCACAGTACTGTATGTAGGAGTAACGCCATGCCTTTACCATGCAAGATATTTTTCACATCGTATCTTTCATATTTTTCAGCATGTCTCCATCTCCAACATGTTCTTCTTTGATTCTTGTAGCAATCATTCAGTTTTTAGCAGGAGCTTGAGCTTTCTAATGTAAAGCAGATGCCAGAAAAAACTCCAAATGTTTTACCCCTATTTCCTTTAGTTTACATATTTACATTCCTTAATACAAACATCAACAGCTACCTGAACTTTATTCATAGCATGAAATATTAGATTTTTTAATTTTTATATAAATCGCATCTGTCTTCTCTAACACTGCAATTATCAAAGAATATCAAAACTGAACAGAAATATATTTTATTTCAGTGAATTTAGTCAGTCTGCAGTCATGTCTAACATCTAACAGTATTTTACAGACTTTAACAACCTTATAAGGGCTTAGCTGCCACATGTGGCACAATGATGTCATTTAATACGTCACTAAAAAGCTTGCTTTTGTTAAAATCTGCATATCCAGATATGCATTTCATATTTGTATTTTACATGACATGAAAATGTTTTAGAGATTTATTCTGTTGTGTTGTGTGTTTCTTCATAGTGAATATAATCATTTGGATTCTAACATCATCCAAAGGAATGATGAATTATTCATTTTTTTCAAAATATAATATTTAGTTAGTTAATATCCCAACCCAGCCACTAGGGATGCACAAGCCAGTGTATTTCTTTGTGCCGGTTCCAAGCCCGGGTAAATGGGGAGGGTTACGTCAGGAAGGGCATCCGGTGTAAAACTTTGCCAAATCAATATGCGGACAACGATACAGAATTCCATACCGGATCGGTCGAGGCCCGGGTTAACAACGACCGCCATCAGTGCTGTTAGCCTACAGGGTGCTGGTGGAAATTGGACTACTGTTGGCCAAAGAAGAAGAAGAAGAGGAGGAAGGCATGTCCAGAGGGAGAAGGAGAGAAAGAAGGAGAGGAGAGTGGAAGTGAGGGTAGGGACTTTGAATGTTGGCAGCATGACTGGTAAAGGTAGAGAATTAGCTGATATGATGGAGAGAAGGAAGGTTGACATTTTGTGTGTGCAAGAGACTAGATGGAAGGGTAGTAAGGCCAGGTGTATTGGAGGGGGGTTTAAACTGTTCTACCATGGTGTGGATAGAAGGAGGAATGGAGTAGGTGTTATCCTGAAGGAAGAGTATGTGGAGAGTGTTTTGGAAGTAAAGAGGGTGTCAGGGAGGGTGATGAGTTTGAAGCTGGAAGTTGAAGGTGTGATAATGAATGTTGTTAGTGCTTATGCTCCACAAGTTGGTTGTAAGAGGAAAGAGAAGGAAAAATTCTGGAGTGAGTTAGATGAAGTGATAGAGAGTGTACCCAGGGGAGAGAGAGTGATGATTGGTGCAGATTTTAATGGTCATGTTGGTGAAGGGAACAGAGGTGATGAGGAGGTGATGGGTAGGCATGGTGTCAAGGAGAGGAATGCTGAAGGTCAGATGGTTGTTGATTTTGCAAAAAGGATGGAAATGGCTGTAGTTAATACTTATTTTAAGAAGAGGGAGGAGCACAGGGTGACGTATAAAAGTGGAGGAAGATGCTCACAGGTGGATTATATTCTTTGCAGGAGGGTCAGTTTGAAAGAGATCAGAGACTGCAAAGTAGTGACAGGGGAGAGTGTAGCTAAACAGCATAGGATGGTGGTCTGTAGGATGACCTTGGAGGTCAAGAAGAGGAGGAAAGTGAGGGCAGAGTCGAGGATCAAGTGGTGGAAGCTGAAGGAGGAGGACTGTAAGGTGGAATTCAGGCAGGAGTTAACACGGGCACTGGGAGGTGTCGAAGAGCTTCCGGATTGCTGGGAAACTACTGCAGAAGTGATCAGGCAGACGGCTAGAAATGTACTTGGTGTGACATCCGGAAGGAAGAAAGAGGATAAGGAAACCTGGTGGTGGAACCAAGAAGTCCAGGAGTGTATTCAAAAGAAGAGGGAGGCAAAGAAGACATGGGACATACAGAGAGATGAAGGAAGTAGACAGATGTACAAGGAGATGAACCGCAGGGCGAAGAAAGCAGTGGTGAAGGCCAAAGATAAGGTGTTTGCTGAATTGTATGAGAGGTTGGACAGTAAAGAGGGAGAAAAGGACCTTTACCGATTGGCTAGACAGAGAGACAGATCTGGGAAAGATGTGCTACAGGTCAGGACGATCAAAGATAGAAAT
Organism: Hepsetus odoe; assembly: GCA_017165825.1. Classification (NCBI taxonomy): domain Eukaryota; kingdom Metazoa; phylum Chordata; class Actinopteri; order Characiformes; family Hepsetidae; genus Hepsetus; species Hepsetus odoe. Next base: position 20,538,934 of record CM029373.1, on the reverse strand, counting down.
GGTAACGTACTTACAGGTGAACAGAGCGTGTTGAGCAGATGGAAGGAATACTTTGAGGAGCTGATGAATGAAGAAAATGTGAGAGAGAGAAGACTGGATGATGTGAGAAGAGTTAACCAGGAAGTGCAGCAAATAAACAAGATGGAAGTAAGGGCAGCGATGAAGAGGATGAAGAATGGAAAGACTGTTGGACCGGATGACATACCAGTGGAAGCATGGAGATGTTTAGGGGAGATGGCAGTTGAGTTTCTGACCAGATTGTTTAACACAATCTTGGCAAGTGAGAAGATGCCTGAGGAGTGGAGACAAAGTGTACTGGTACCGATCTTCAAGAATAAGGGTGATGCACAGAGCTGTAGTAACTATAGAGGGATAAAGTTGATCAGCCACACCATGAAGTTATGGGAAAGAGTAGTGGAAGCTCGGTTAAGAAAAGAGGTGAGGATTAGTGAACAGCAGTATGGTTTTATGCCGAGAAAGTGCACCACAGATGCAATGTTTGCTCTGAGGGTGTTGATGGAGAAGTACAGAGAAGGTCAGAAGGAGCTGCATTGTGCCTTTGTGGATTTGGAGAAAGCATATGACAGGGTGCCTAGAGAGGAGTTGTGGTTTTGTATGAGGAAGTCTGGTGTTACAGAGAAGTATGTGAGAGTAGTTCAGGATATGTATGAGGGCAGTGTAACAGTGGTGAGATCTGCAGTGGGAGTGACGGATGCATTTAAAGTAGAGGTTGGATTACATCAAGGATCAGCACTGAGCC